>VZTT01049928.1:1317-14058 GCA_013400855.1 Buphagus erythrorhynchus
AAATATGCAGTCTGAGCTGTGAAACCAATCTAACCACAGCTGTGTAGAGACTCCCATAGGCTCATTTACTCAGTTTTTGGAGCATAAACATAACACAGTCAAAAGCTGTCTGTTCTTTCATTGGTACAGGATGTGTTTGTCCACCAAATCTTCATTGACTTTGAGACAACTGGAGTGTCAAGAAAGTTATCATTCTTTTATACTGCTACCTCATGTACCATGCCTAAGACATTGGCACAGAAATAGAAAATAAAGGCATTTTTCCTCCTTTATGAACACACATTGCCTGAAAAGTCAGCTCTGCTGCCACAGTATCTTACAAAGAAATAAATTGGAAAATAACTTAGATCCAGCTGTGAACATGGAATGATGCAAACAGTTAGATTCTGGGAGAAATACTTATTGTTCTTCCTTCAATGAATGGCAAATCTGAATGAAAATTCTGTAGATAACTTAAAAATCTAATTTACCATCTCTTAGGTTACATAATCATTAATGCATATTTATAAAAATAATGGTAATTCCTAAATTTATAGCCATCTTGTTACATTCAAGGATTCATTCATATTTTTTAGCCTCCTAACGTGAGCTATATTTTTATTTTATTCAAATCTACCAAATAATAAGTTTTAAAATTTATCTGATATTCTTATAAAAACAGTGGCCTTTTCTATTGTAGAAATGATGCATGGCAAAACTTAACACGCCTTCTTAAAACAGAAGTCTTCTTCAAAAAATAAGCACTCTGAATATAACTGCAGGTGAAGGAATAAAGTTTCAGGTACTCTATTTTTGAGATAAAAAATCCATTTCAATTCCTTCAAAATGAAAAAGATGACCAAAATATTTCTTAAGATCTAACCTGTATTAAATTTCAAGGTTTGATGTTCACCTGAGAGTTATATCATCAAAGGGTTTTGCATGTACAGTCATTTGGACAATCTTTTCTTTATTCCTCAGTCACTGTGTTCACTAAATGGAATATCAGTTCTCAGTTTAGCTGTGATGTGAGAATAGGTAACAGAGGTGAGTTTTGAAAAAAGACAATTAATACAAAAGAACAAACATCTGCAAAGCTGTGCACAAACTGAGATACAGAAATAGATTAAAAATACCGAATTACCAATCTGGTATCTCTTATTCAGTCTCTAATGTTGAAGCGGCCCAATATGTTTGTGCAAGTAGATAATTCTGGGCCCATCAAAGTGTCTCCATACCAGATCTACAAGGAAACACTACTCCAGGATAACCTTTTTCTCAGAAGCATTTGACAAAATTACTGTTGCATAAATCTGCAAGATTGTGCAACTTACATATGATGACAGTTTTGGTTTTCTCCTGGCCACAAAATACTTTCACATATATTTCAATGTGTCCTACACTTATAAATTACTTAACTTGTATTGAACAAGAATAAAAGAGAGCCTCTCCATTTAAGAATTTGGCCCTATGGTATGGAGTTTTTAGACAAAAAATTAACAAAATGCATTTTCTTAAAAACAGAGGTATTTAAAAATATTTTTTCCTAATGAAAATCCAAATGCTTCCAGGACTGTAAGATCAGTGAATGGGAAAGTCAGAGCAAAAAAAGAAAGTTTGAAAAATTCAATAATGAAACATTTCTATTTTTTGGCATGAATACTTTGAGGACATGAGGGATAATGGCATGTTTTTCGATTTCATATTTTTCAAAGGAGGTACGTCCAGCTCCTAGAATTTTGTCTTTCATGTATCACTAGTCTCTGTTTCTGTGACAACAGACCCTAGGAACAGTGAATCAGATATTCACTAATGTTACTTCATGCAGTTTACATTGGAGTGCATTGAAATATGCCAATTTAAACTTGCTGAGCATCTGGCACAGCAGCTGACTGAATTTCAGTCAGCTTAAAGCATAAAATGGCTGTATCCCAAAGATTTACCAAATCTGTATGAAAGATTTTAAAGCAGATGTCTCCTGACTAATAACCACACAGTTTAAAATTGAGAAAAAGTTATTCACATTCAGTATATTGCAATACAAAATTCTAAAAGATTTGTAAAAATGAAGTTCTACTTGCATATTTAGCTATTAACAGGCAAAGCATTTTTCAGCTGAGATTTAAATTGAGGCAAAAGTAAAGTTCATGTACAAGTCAATCAGCTGCTCATAACTTCTTACATTTCATGTCTGAATCAGATTGCCCTCAGCCTACATCACATTCATGTCTTCTTCCAACCATTCCAGTTTTATCAATGTCTCTCTCATGTAGTTTCATACTTGCCCTTGTCTATCCTTAACTGCATGCCCTGCTGTGATAGATCAGCTTTCTAAATCACTCTTGGACTGGGGAAAAAACTAAGGGATGTTTCACACTCTGATGCTTCCAGCACATAAACTTCTATTAATTGATCCTGAGAGTGAAGAGGGGAAGAAGTGCGTAGTTTGTTTGCAGAAATTGCACTTTTTCTTTTGCATTCTTTCTTTCAGTGCTTGTTGTTCGCAGCATGGACAGTGAGAAAGAGCTTTCTTTAGCTTCTAATTATTTTTTTAGCTAGCTGAAGCAGAGAAGTTGTTTGGACTGTAGTTTTTTGGGGTTTTTTTTTAGAACTGCTGAAACTTGTTTTGGACTAGTTTTGGATTTGTTTGTCCAATATTCCAAAAAATACTGGAAGCTCACACTTGTGGCCTATCAGGGCTTGGGACATGGCATTTTTTGGTGCAGGAGGGATTGATAAGAGACTGAGTGAGATGAGCTACACTCTACAAAAAGGACTTTTTGAATTTGCCATCTCTTCAGAATGGTGAGAGGTTTTATTGTTTAATTTATTAATTTTTCCATGTTTGTGAATATTTTCCTTGTTAAAAAACCATTTTTTACTACTTTTTTCCAAGGAGATCTTTCCTGAACTGGTGGGAAGGAGGGGCCCTTGAATTTGTTTTCTAGAAAGACCCCATTCAGAAATTTCCTTCCAAATTAGTCCCAAACCAAGACATACTTCCAGCTCCTTTTTACCCGGCTGCTTTTTGTAATGATTTTTTAATGATGACATTATTAAAGATACTTTTAAAGGTAAAGTACTATTGAAGTACTAATTAGGCTATTGTTTATAAAATGTACACAAGATACTGAATAACTAAATATGTCACAGAATCACAGGTCATAGATATATTCTATTGTAAAGTATTCTTCTTCACTGAAGAATTGCCTTATTTTAAAATCATTAAATCCACTAATGATATCCACACATGATACATTATCTAAACACACAGTATACATATAGATCTGAAATATAAAAATGGTATGAGTGTACTCTGCAGAGAAAATACAGACACTCCCAAAATTACATACAAAATTACTTCCCATTCATTTAAAAATTTAAAGCCAAAAGAGAAATGCTATCAAATGGTCTTCTGAGTAGTGTTTGCTGCAGTAAGAACTAAATTGAAGAGATGCTGGCACTGCCACATTGAGTTTCTTTGTAGGTGTTGAGCAAATGAAGTAACTTCAGTGGAGTTCTGTTTGTTTTTGAGTATTTAAGTCTATTTTTCTATGTTGCCAATTATTTCCCCATATGAAAATTTTTTTTCATGAAATGTATTGTTCAGAAACTCTTTGAAAGCATCATTTTTTCTCTGTTAAGCATGTAAGGTTTAAATACTAGAAGGAGCATTTTGTTAAAGATTTATCTAAAAGTAGATTTTGGTAGCATATACACATTCCATTTTAAAAATAGAAACAAGAAAAAGAAAGCATTACAAAAATCAGTAATTGCATCTTCCCAAAGTCATCCTAGTAATGTTTTATTAAACTTAGGAAAGATTAATCTTATCTATCTTGGAAAATTACAGTGGAGACTTCTACCTAGTAACTAACATTGGCTTGGGTGGTTTGAGCCAACTTGTAGTCAGTGCTGTATCTAGTGAACCTGTTTGGAGGAATGTCATTCCCTCACAGAGCTGCACAGGAAGCCTAAGGGTCTAAATCATAGCTGAGGATTCCTTTAGAATGCAGAGCTTCTCAAATTTAAGAGCAGGCCAACCAAGCAGTGAAGCCTTTCTTCTTTTTCCAGATCTAGCCAGAAGTCTTTCCATTAAGTACTAAATGATGATGCCATTTTAAGGCATGTTTTAATAATGTTTACATTTTTCTAGTCATATGCCTAGATACATCTTGCACTGCAGCCAAAATAAACTAATTATAATATAACGAACATTTATTTTAAACACTGCAGACTATCTTCTTAAGATACTCCCATCAAAAGGATTTTAAAGAGCAAAACAAAGACAGTCTTAGCAATATAACTTTTATAATCTGAAAGAAAATGAAAAAAAAAGAAAGCTAAAGAAAAAGGTTTTAAGAAAGATTTCCCATCTAATACCTCAATATAACTATAACCATATATATATAGTTATAACTATAACTTTATATAACTATAAAGTGGAAAGGGCAGGGACGTTACTTAAATAGCAAGGGAAAAAGCTTTCTGAAATGTCTTTGAAAACATACATTTCAGTATTAAATAGTTTCTATTTTGTATTTCACTATCCTTTGTAAGATAAAACTAGATCAAGTTAAAAAAATAGAAATATTATTTACCTGAGAATAATCTGCATTTGAGTGTCTCCCGTTTTGATTCATATCCCCATTACTGTCACTTTCATCAGTTTCAGTAACAGAAGTGAGATGGGTTATAGAATGAAATCCTTTTTTGAGGGTAGACTGTGGAAAGTGGCTAAATAATAAAAGAGAACACAAACACTTTGATCCATACATTTTCTTTCAAATGACAGTCTTCATAACTATTCTTAACAAAATTTCATCAAAATAATTTGTGCCTCCTTTATTTTGAAAGATTCCTAGGGCAGCACAGAATCCATATCTTCATATATTTCTTGGCATTACTGGCTTGGCACTACACACAAACTTATGACAGAAAGACCTCTTAACTAACCCTCAAAAAATCAAAACCCAAGCCAGGAGAAAACTAGATGATAATGGCAGAAATTAATAAAATACTGTGGCACTTAGACAAGAAAAAAATACTACTTGAATGGAGGTAAGGAAAAAAAAATATTTTGTGTCAGAGTACTTTTTTTTCTTTTCCCTCAAAATGGGTCTCCATAGCTACCAGACCGCTAAAGCACAGGATAACCAAGGAAACCTGTGCAGGCCTATTCTGGTACTAGCAAAAGAAAGCTACATTGCTGACTTCTTTGGAGGCAGGAGTAAAAACTGAAGGAAATATAAGTAATTCTTTGCTTGTTAAGTGAAGGACTAGAATAACAAGACCAAAACAATTTTGCATACATGCTAATTAGAATTAAGTATGTAATTGTGCTATTATAGCAATAAAGAACAAATTAAAATCTAAGCACGTGTTATCTAGTCCCCTTTTTAAGGACTGAGGCAATGAAAGATCAAGATCTCTTGCAGTAACAGTCACAATTATCTTGCCTTTTAGCGTTTCAAAATAATTTATTACAAGAAAAGGAAGAGATTAAAAGCCTTCAGTCCCAATTATGTATCTAAGTCCCTCATCTTATTTACACAGCTATATTACTTTAATGAAATGTTAATACCTGCTATATATTTTTGGCTACTACCTGTTAATTAAATCACAAAGATTAAATTAGCTAATTGTCATGGAAACTTAGAACATTAAATAAACTATCCTTCCCCAAATGGGGTAAGTTGACCATGAAGCAATCTATCAAATATGAAAAAGCAATATAAAATCTGTTAAAATGTAAATATTTCAACATGTTCATTATCAATCTCTCATAGCTTTGCTTGCCTGTTAATTGCTTAGAGCATTATAATGTATTTCTACTCCTTCTGTTTAAAAACAGGCAGTAATTTAAGTGCTTCTAACTAACAAAATGCAGCGGTATCAGCACAACAATTACAATTCCAGAATATTCCAAGCTCATGCCTTCCATGGACAAATGTTGCTGTTAAAAAAAAATTTAAAATATCTAACTGGTTTTGTTGGAACCCAAAAGCAACTATCAGTCATCAATTATGATGATCAAAATCATCATAACCTGCCACATATGTAATTTAGTCGGTTTATTTAGAGATGTACTCAACAAAGGGTGTACACACCCTAAGAAAATACATAGATCAACAATTTACAACCTGTTGTTGGACTCAGTCTCAAGAAAAGACATATCCTCCAAAATGACATAAACCTTTTGGTGTACACTGGGTATAAGATACAGTCAGTGCTTCATGACAGAAGCTCAGTCAGAATAAAAGAGACAGAATTAATAATTCTAGAACTTGTCTAAATGTTCATATCAGAAGATGAAGCCTGACAGAAGTGCATTATGCAGTGTGTCCTAGAAAAAAAAAAACACAGCTCTGATACACTTTATGGCAATCTTTCTTTTCTTGTCAGGGAGCAAGTATTATGCTGACTATGGAATACTGACTGGGAGTCATGTATACAATTTCTGAAACTTCTCTAAGAAACCCCATATAAAGACTTTGTTTTTCAAGGGTTTATAGGATTTCCAAACAGTCTTTAACACAAGGCATTTTTACAAAGCTGTTTTTTGACCATGAGCTTCTTCACCTGCACTCTCAGGCTTCTCGTAACAACTATCATGAAGAGAGAATAGCCTCTATTATTCATAAACATTAAGTGTTCCATATTAAACTTGTGATGCCCATGAAAATACTGAGTGGCTGGTCAATTATTTCCTTGTTATGTGTTAGAATTTAAAAAGACCAGTAGTTTGAGGAAAAAATTGAAATACATCAAAGAATATTAATATTTCTGGCAAAAGTAATCTAGCAAAAATTCTGGGCATCTTTGGGCCCACTAGGTAGAAATTCTGGTAAGGTGTCTTTGTCTGACAGCACCCCCCATCCTCCAACGTCAGAAGCCCTGAGAAGCGTGCATCTGCCAAGGGGACTGTGTGCACCGGGTGTGACAAGTGGGGACCCTCGTGTGCATGGCCACCCCCCGGGAAGCTTTCTCAGCAGTGAAAACATGAGCAGATTGTGGGGGAAAACAGCTAAGCCCAGGGACTCGCATCTCCAACAGAAATTGTGTTGCACTCCCAAAACAGGAGGTGTTTGTGAGCCTCAAGGACAGGAGGGTGAGAATAATTGCATATGTATGCATCTGTGTGCCTCATTAGAACTTCTCGGGATTAGCTACAGGAAGTAGCTAATCAGAAGTGTTTAGGTTTTTATAACATTTTGTGAGTGTCTAGTACACAAATTTAACTGTTATATTGCTGATATTGATCCTAAATGTACAGTTCACTCATAGCTGATTAATTACATGACACCAATACAACAGAGTGCTTTGTCCTGATGTGCTTCAGACGTGATCTGAGCAGTTTTTCCCTGTGACACAAGTAAAGATAAGCCATTGCATTTTCACAGTGCACTTTCACAATGTTAATGCTGAAACAACATTATATACTTACGTGTCTGTTGGTATTTTGATAATATTCAATTTGTATTTAAAAAATAGGCTAGCGATCTCAACATGTTTTTCAGGTTTCTCTACCATAGGCTCTGGGGAAAAAGCAACTTGTTAAATTGTTAAATACATTCATAAAAGTATTTCATACTGTTATTGCTGAGAAATAATTTCCAATGGGGATTCATCACCCCTAAATAATTTTCCAAGTATCACCCCATTCACTTGAATGAAATAGAAAAACCAGGGGTGGTTCTAGGTGATAAAACATGAAAAAATAAATGCTTTACACCTGATCCTCAGCCTGCAAAGTATTAAATTGTGCCTAATTTACGTGTAACGTTGTCCAGGTTAGCTCAAAACAACTGTGGCAACACTTTTGGCCTTTGCCAATTTCCTCAATTTCTTATCCCAGTATACTTTGCTAGCCTGTAACACTTTCATGCTCAAGCTATCTTGTATCATGCATCTAACTCCATTATGCAGTACAGACAAACCCAAGGAAAAAAATTACTCTAAAATCATGAGTTGATGCAGCAGGACTAGTCACGTACTTTAAAATTTTAAAAGGTGTTCAGAAGCTTCCATGGCTCTGCATCAGAGAGCTTCTGTGTTACTTTGATAACATCCCCTCTTCATTTGCTCCACTAGAGTGCTTTCTTCAACATAAATTAAGACACTTTTCAAAGCATGTAGGAGATACAGCAAAGAGGAAGTAATACAAAATTGAGTTCAATTGAAATTAAGCTAACAGATGGTAAGTATGGACCTGAAATAATTAAAATGTAATTAAAAATTTATTTTTGAGTTTTAGTAGACAAACCTTGGGGTTCAGATGTCACAACAACTTGCTTTTTCTGACGGAAAAGCTTCCAAGGAGGAAGTGGTGGTGGTGGTTCTGGCGGTGCTACCAGAGGACTGGACCTAGTTCTAGTGATCAGGACAGGATGGCTGTGTATATGGGAAAGACCATATTGCCTCATCTTCTCTGAAGAATCAGCCTGTGGAACATGGACTGGGTCAGATCTTCTTTCTCCTTATATTCGTCTAACAAACGAGCAGTATGCACACAAAGGAATCTAACAGCTTGTATAACAAATGAAATTAATACAGTCCACCTGACAAGACTATCCCAAAACATGCTGATTAGAATTTGATATTAAGCACAAAAAGTATACTTAGAAGTGTTTACATGTATTTTACTTTTAATAATAGATTCATCGCTTCTTTTATTTATATAACCATAACATACAAGTGAAGAGAATGAATATGTAAGAAAGCAATAGGTACAACATTTTCTTTTAAATAATCATACTTAAAAATACTTTCTGAGGGAAAAAGTCCTTACTTCATGCTGAATTTATAAAGTGGCAGAATTCTAAAATCAATTGGTCTTTTAGATAACTTGTAAAAACTCCGTAATGTATTCCTTTGAAGCAACACATCATTAAAGCTAAGCTTATTTGATGGCTCATTTATAAAACACATTAAAGACACTTCAGCTGACCTGTACACCAAAGCCCTTAGGAACAGACTTAGGAGCAATTTTAGATGTGGACATTGAGTGGTACTCTTCCCACTCAAATAATAATGGTCCAATACTTAACATCACAACTAAAAGTTCTGTTACAAGATTTGTACATCATTTAAGTTTTAAAAGCACACTTTCTTTTACATGTTAAACGAATCACCAATAGCTTATTTCTTTAACATACTCATTGCAAGTCTCTGATTACTTTGACTAATTTTAAAATGTTCCTTAGGTTCTGTATTTATGAACTCTGTAGAGAAGAACGTTGTGGTTGTCAGTTATTTCAAGAGTGGGGAACGAATTAAATTAAAAATGCCAGTTGAAACTTCCAAGATTAGAAGGGATTTTGAAGATATCCAGTTAGGTGTCATAAAGCAGAATTTAGCTGTGGAGTACACTACACACTTGTAAGACTTAATTAATGATATTTTTTTTCCATTTTATTTGAGAAAACTAAGACAAATTCAAGCCACAACAATCCAAGAAAATCCATTCAAGAAAGCAAAGCTAAAAGGGGTACTACGAAAGTTTGGGAGGGAAATTCTGGCACAACTGCAGTCAATGACAAAATTTTCTCCAAGTTTAGGGAGCAACTCTTATACCAGTGAATCCATTTTCTAAACTTTATTTCAATCAGTGTAGTTTGCCTCAGCCCTTGAATACATCTTGAAAATGGGGGGTGTGTTTATCCATAAGAAATCCTCTACACTTCTATATTTAACTTCTGTCAGCTTCCATTTTTCTATCAAGTCTTTACTAAAATACTAGTTTAGACATGCAGATTCATCTGTCTCATCCTATTTAGTCTGCCATACTTCTTTTTCACTAATCTCTATATCCCAATAGACTGTAGTCAAGTTTGAGACTCAGGGTGTTAGGTGGCAGGAAAGATATAAGCCCATGTCCCTGCTTCCACTTTGCTTTTTGATGACTAGCATTACTTACTGTTAGCAAAGAGACAATATTGACTGAGACTTTAAATTAAAATAAATTAAAACAATATCATAGATAACAAGTTAATCTTCAAAATTGCATAAAATACACAGCACAATTTTAAAAAGAAAATAGTGCAAGAATTAAGTGCACTAAAGCATGACACCTGCAAACCATTTCTGGAAATTTCTTTACTCTATGAATCTTACCAGTTTCCTGAGAAGGCATCTTAAAATGTAATGATCTAATTATGATAGATATGATTTCAATATACAAAGAAAGGAAACCTAATTAATAATCAACTCAAGAAAGCCTGATTTGGCATTATAAAAAGCTTTCTGAGGAGTGTGAGTGACTAAGTGGAAATTTAAGTGTTGTTTTTACCCCAGCTGTAATACAGCTACAATTTTTCCAGCTGCTTCCACCAGTTACAAGACTAATGATAGAAATTGGTATAAACATGCTGTTTCTTATATAAAAAAGAAAAAAAGAACACACTGGAAAATGTATATCAGGGAGTCTTAACTGTAGTCTTCAAAAATTAAAATTCATGTTTTTCAAGTAGCCCCTAAAATAATTAGAATTTCCATTCAGAAGTATCTCATCATGGTACATTTTCGAGTACACATCTAGTCTCTCCCAGGAGACTTCAGCTTCTGGGATCCCGAGGAAAGTGGAGGAAAACTGAGCAAAATCAGCAGGCTTTGGCAGGAAAATGCATGTTCAGAATACAGAAGTACCAAATACAAATTTAACTGGTAGTCATCATCTAGTGACTTTTCACTGTGCTAATTGTATTATTTTTGTTGCAACATTGTTGCAACAAAATGAAACACTCTGATAACAAAATAAGTAATACTTTCCTATCCTGACAGCATAGAATCTTACCATTCGTGTTAATAAAAAAATATCCTCTTCAAACAAATGCAGCGGTGTGCAGCCAGCGTACACGACCATTTCTGGCTGGGTTGGTGTGGGTGATTCTACACAGAAAACATCAAAATGCTTTAGAACAAAGTAAACAGTGAAAAAGTGTAGCTGTACCTCACACTAAATTATTGTACTTTG
Source organism: Buphagus erythrorhynchus (assembly GCA_013400855.1). Taxonomy (NCBI): domain Eukaryota; kingdom Metazoa; phylum Chordata; class Aves; order Passeriformes; family Sturnidae; genus Buphagus; species Buphagus erythrorhynchus. Next base: position 12,272 of record VZTT01049928.1, read on the forward strand.
CCTTATTTTTATTAGTATTTTCTTTGTCTGACTGTTATTTTATTCAAAAGAAGACCTCAGTGTACTGTACTTTGAAAAGAAGACAAGGATGGGAAAAACCCATTTAAATCATCAACAGCATTTGCATGTTTTACTTATTTTACATAAATGAGTAACAGAAATTACCATTTAAAAATATGACAGGTCAGAGGTAGCTTTTAACATTGTTTCCTTGTTTTACTTCAAATTTTAGATATTAGCATAAAGAAAACAATAAATATAATCTGTGTAGATGAAGTAAAAACATCCTGATTGGTCAGTACTAGTTAAATGCTTCTCACCAGTGAAGGTAAAATTTGATCTTGCCAACAAAAGGATCCAAAGCCAGAGCTCTGGCCACTGCTGCCAAGGGATATGGAGATTGAGATAAGTAATGTGAGAAACATAGTGCCTGCAAACCAGGGTTACTGCTCTCATTTCTGTCAAGCAGATGAAAAAATGGAGGTAATGATGGCTGCCTCAGAAATTATTAAGCTCTTATCCCACATACCTTATAGAAGCTTGTTAGCCTGTAATTCTGCTATAGACAAGGAATAGAAACAGGGGCACATTCACTTTGTTAACCCCAGAAATCTGTTGCACAATGCAACCACACGATCATCTCCTACCCTTATCTGTGAAAGAAGCCATTGCTAATTCTTGAATGACGAAGAAAACCCAAGGATGTCTGACAGTCAGTTCATTCAAGTTGAAAGGAAATTAAAAGCCTAAAACATAATACTTGAAATATATGTCTCTGGTTTTACCAAAAAGGCATGTCAAAAAGAAAGATACATATTTCTCTCTACTTTTCCTTAGTCATCTCAGAAAACTTGGAGGCAATATTTTAGTACACAGGTTGTGACACCCGTTTTTCATCAGAATGTATTTTTAGGAAAAATTTCTTCACAGAAAGAATTGTTAATCATTGGAACAGGCTGCCCAAGGAAGTGGTTGAGCCATCATTCCAGGAGGTATTTAAAAAATGTGTACATGTGGCACTTAGGAACATGGTTTAGCAGCAGGCTTGGCAGTACAGGTTAGCAGCTGGATTCAATGAACTTAGAGGTCTTTTTGAACATAAATGATTCTATGATTCTATCCCCATCTAGCACTCCAGTAAAATTATCTGTGTCTGTCATTGATCCCTTCAGCTTCACCTCAAAAATAGGATAATTGCTTCCTAGGTTTAGTAAATATTCAACCGGAAGTTGCACTAAGAATAGGTATTTTCTGTGAAATGAAATAAAACAAATCTATCTGCATATAAACAGGCAAATGCCTGAAAAATATGATTTATCAGGCCTAAAATCTATTTATTTAAAGGATATGCAACATTCTATTCTCAAATAATGTCTTTGCATCTTAAATATTCTTCCAGGAATTCAATTACCCAATTGAATATAAGCTAAAGGCAAATAAGAGTACTTTCCAATGGATTCTTAGTTTTTCTCACTGCATGCTTGTGATTCCCATGTTAACCACAGCTGTTGTGTTAGTTGTGGGTTTCAACTTATTCAAAAGCAAGGCTATAATTAACTTTAATCTCAGTCCTTACCAACATATCTGATCTATCACAAACCCAGCAATATTAGCTACGATGTCCTGCACGTTACAGAACACTATGTGCCACAAGGCATACTGATTTCATTGCATGTGAGAAGTATTTCTCAAATAAAAGTATTTAATCAAATACCAGGTGGAATGTAAAGCTGTCATACTCAGTCCAGATGGGTTGTGAAATAAAATGTCTGCGGGGCAGGCAATAA
>VZTT01049931.1:5584-16193 GCA_013400855.1 Buphagus erythrorhynchus
ACTGTTTTGTCTTCACTGCACAAGCACAACTGAAAAGCACATCCAAGCAGAACAGAAAAACTTAAAACTTAAGGCATCACAAGGGTGGAGTCCAGCCTGGGGAGCACTGCAGGGGTTTGTTATGACCCAAGAGCAGGACCTGTCACTTGGCCTTGTTGAACCTCAGACCACTGGTCTGAGCCCATCAATCTGGCCTTCTGCAGAGCCCTCCTGCCCTTCAGGACATCAACAGTCACACCCAGCTTGGTGTCATAATACTTTTGGATACTGTAACTGTTCTAACAATAGCAGGACCTTTAAATAAAATCCTCCTCCCTACCCATTTCCCTTTTTTCTGTCTTTTGGCATTCAGTATCTGGAGTGGGTAGCCCCATGCAGTTGGGAACTGTTCACCTGAACAAATACAGCTGTGAGAACAATGTGTGTCTTGCCCTATTTAAGCTCACCTTGAACAATGTTGAAGCGGGGGATTTTAGCTTGGGAAATATAAGGTCTTAGCAGATACCTGCTTTAGGAAAGAAAGGTGTCATGATTTTCGTGGGTTTAGGTCTTCAAAGAGACAAGAGCAGTTGTTGGTTGCTGTAAAGTTGTTTATTGTAAGAGCATATCAGTCTCAAAGGCAAAAAGTCCAGATTATCAAAATCCATATGAAGTCTATTTGGCATAGAGTCTCAAGTAGAAGCAGCAGCAGCAGGTCTCCTGTATAAAGTCCCAATTAGAAGCAGTTCCCTGGTATAAAGTCCCAAGCAGCAGCTGCAGCAGCTACCTTCTTCTTCCGGGTGGTGATGATGGTGGCGAANATTGATAAAGATGTTAAATAGGACTGGCCCCAATACTGAGCCATGGGGGACATAATTTGTCACCTGTCACCAACTGGATTTCACCACCACTCTCTGGGTCTGGTCATCCAGCTTGTTTTTTACTTACTGAACAGTGCACCCAACCAAGCCGTGAGCAGTCAATGATATAATTTGCAATTTTTACAGCAAGGAAGAGAAAATTGTATGTTTGGTACTATTAATTATAATACATATTATATATATATATAATACATATACATATAATACATATTAATTATAATACTTTTGGATACTGTAACTGTTCTAACAATAGCAGGACCTTTAAATAAAATCCTCCTCCCTACCCATTTCCCTTTTTTCTGTCTTTTGGCATTCAGTATCTGGAGTGGGTAGCCCCATGCAGTTGGGAACTGTTCACCTGAACAAATACAGCTGTGAGAACAATGTGTGTCTTGCCCTATTTAAGCTCACCTTGAACAATGTTGAAGCGGGGGATTTTAGCTTGGGAAATATAAGGTCTTAGCAGATACCTGCTTTAGGAAAGAAAGGTGTCATGATTTTCGTGGGTTTAGGTCTTCAAAGAGACAAGAGCAGTTGTTGGTTGCTGTAAAGTTGTTTATTGTAAGAGCATATCAGTCTCAAAGGCAAAAAGTCCAGATTATCAAAATCCATATGAAGTCTATTTGGCATAGAGTCTCAAGTAGAAGCAGCAGCAGCAGGTCTCCTGTATAAAGTCCCAATTAGAAGCAGTTCCCTGGTATAAAGTCCCAAGCAGCAGCTGCAGCAGCTACCTTCTTCTTCCGGGTGGTGATGATGGTGGCGAAGGAGAGAGTTCTCACTCCAATACATAGATTTTTATTTGTTAATTACCCAATGAGTTAAAAACAGTCCTTCTAAACCTATCAGAGCTTAATTCTAAAGTATGAAAGTATTGTTCATTCTTACGCATAATTTACGCATATAGCCCTATCTAGTCATGCAAATGGTTCTATCTGTTCTATCTAAAAAATGTAAGCAATATTCTTACTATGTTTTCATTATGTCTGGGGATAAATTTTTGAACTCTTACAGAGGCCTAAACTTTACACTACTTTCTAGGGCTTTTTACTCTCTTAAGACACTTAAAGCATATTCTTACTTACTTAAAACTTATACATATCTATGTAACTTAATAATATTTCTACTCACTTAAAACTAAAGCTTATCCTTCTACTTCAGATCTGTGTGGCTTAATATATTTTAATTTCTCTAAAGGTTTTAATTANTTCTGTTTTACACACTCCAACAGAAAGGCACCCTTATGAAATATCTGTTAGTCTTTGAAATTGATTAAAGAAAAAAAGCAGAAGCACCCTGCTGTCATCTATTGAAACAGAATTTATTCTCAGAAGGACAGGACAATTTCTCATCAACATTTATTTTAGATTTAAAAGTTATGCTGTCGTCATTGAAGTCACTATGTCAGATCCTGTTGAATAGTAGTTTTATATATATGTGTATTTAATTAAATAAATTTAATTAATTATCTACTTTTGATGGCCTGTACTTTTGGGACTGAGTTCATAATTTACCTTATGGTGTTTTTTTTCCCCAAGGATGAGCTCATTAGCCGTGGAGTTCCTGATTTCATTCCAAATCAGTTAGTTCTTTCTCTATAAATTCTCTTGAATTGATCTTCATTTGGATGCACTGTGTTTCTCTCCCTAGTCTCAAAGTATTATTTGTATAGCATTACCGTTAGAAGCTTTTCCTCATTCTTTCCACACTATAGGTATCAGAACTGTAAGAGTGAGAAGAACAATCTATACGGGATGAGTAATGGCTGGAAGTTACAGATAGAAGATACATCATATATATAGGACTATTGATGTATGTCAGAGTAGCAAGATAACAGATATTTTGATTAAAATTGCACTTAAATACCAGATCAGGTCTCTTCACAGTTGTCTTGTTTGACTGAACAAATAAATACAGTACAAATAAAATGTTTTAATCATCCCAAACCAGATATTCCAGCTCGAAAAAGGATTTAAATGTCTAACATATAAATTTCATGGAGTTTAAACTCCCAGATGCAAAGACACAACCTTGAAACTATGCCCTTGGATTACACAGACTCTAGGTAGCATAAACTGAAGAGGGAGTTCAAAAGAAAAGTTCTTCAGATAAAGTCTCTAACTTCTCTAAATGATGACAAATAACTAATTCCTAGAAGAGTTAAGTGTCATGTACCTCACTGCAGATTACTAATCTGCATTTCTCTCCCTCCCCTTCTTAAACAGCTTGAGTCAGAACGTTTTAAAGCACACTGCAGACTCATTTCCTCTTTAAAAAAAAAGAAAATTGTTTTCTTTTTCAAAATGACCAGAAAAAGAGTGAGATTTTCCTTTCCCTTGCTTTTAGACTAAAGCTCACTCTTTGGAACAGTGACCAAGCGTTCATTCTTTCTGCCTTTAAAATGGTATTCAAACCTATGTAATTACCAGATAAGAAAATGCACAGAGGTAAAGACAGAGGTGCTTTCAGGCTTCCTATGGAGGCTGTGACATTTTCCATATAAGAATCAGGTACTACTTGTTAGGTATTTAGAGGAAGGAGAAAGGTTGAGTAGTATTCCCTGACCTAGGAATAACAGTGGGCTACTGGGGAGATGGATTTCTAGGCTGACCTACAGAACAAAAAGACAAACGTAATTCAAAACATTAAGGAATATAATTGAAGGAAAATAAATCCTTGTTTAAATGTTATCCATCTCTCTTCCTTTACTTTTTGTTCAAATGGAACCCATTCCCCATCTTATGCATTGTATGTATGAATGTATGAATATTATGAATGTATGCATTCCAGCAACAAGTACAGTATGTGACAGTGCAGTGACTACTTATGTAACAACAGATCTACAACTGTTCCTATCTGGAACACAGGTGTCCTCTTGAGATATTTTTTTGGCTAGACAGACAGCATAATAATTTTTTGGAGATCATCCGCAGCCATTTCATAAAGGCAATTGAACATCTTCTCTGCCACTAATTATAGTAATAATCTTGCTTAATATTACAGGCCAAGAGCTTGCGCCAGAGCAACTAATTTCACTTTTACTCCCAATTCCCAATTCATGCTACATTGTTCATCCTTGTCTCAATTAAAAACTGTCTAAATGTTTAATTGGACTTAAAACAGAAGAAGTAGTAATATTTCCTTCAAGATGTATATTGGCTTCCTGACATAGATTGCTAAGCAATACTGTATTAAAGTGTGAAGCTGAACAAACCATATTTTGAGGTGTTTCTCAGGCAAGTGGAGAACATTTATTTTGCAATACCGTGTTTACAAAAAAATACTCTTTTTGGTTAAAAAGTACCTTAAAAGCACTTGTTTTATCAGTGAACATATATAAAGCAGCCCTTAATATTATTTCAGTTTTGAGATGAGAAGGAATAAATAAGTTGGGCCAGCAATTTAATTCAATAGTGTCAAAAGTTTTACAAATCTGTTTGAAATGAATGCTCAGCATTCTGAGAGCCATAGAAATGAAACAATGGGATTAAATTGATGATGGATATACTTGGCAAAACCTCTGAAATAATGACATTTTAAAATCAGTAACATTCAGAAAATTCTCACAGAAATGTCATGACTGACCTGAAATTTAGCTGTGACATTGTAAACTACAGTATATGCAGGAATAGGTCAAAAGTTGGAAATTATTTAGAAAAATTTAAATACTGATAATATAAAATATTACATAATTGTGTGTTGCAACTTCCTTATGTGATTTCCTGTATTTTTAAGGATAAACATACTTAGTCTGACCTGTAGCCATCATATCCAAAGTCTTCTTAGCTTAGTTCTGTTCCATACTGAATCAATTATAAATATTTTGTGGGTTTAAAATTATTTATACCTGTGCAAAGGAGACATTTTCGAGTAGTATTGAATATATTGCCTCTGCATAGACTATGAGAAAAGGCTGAATTCTCTGTAGCCTGCTTGAGCTACATTTCGCTGTTTACTGGGTTAGGAGCTTAAGTTTAGAACTCAGAAATTATTAGTTAGACACACAGTGCGGGACTGATCTGGCTTAACTCAGACATCTAAATGCCAAATTAATAAATCTGAACCAGTGACACCCAATCCCTTTCCTAACTGAAGAATAGGCATCTTTAAGTGTTTATAATTTGATCAGAGAAATTGCATATCTATCTTTCTCTCTTCCCCAGACCAACAGTGTTCAAATAAAGGAATTATTCTTGAAAACGAGACATGTGATTGCCTTAAAATTATTAACATTTTCTGTGTCACCATTATGCAGTGCTTTGCTCACAGCTGAGAGTGCAATGAGAGCAAGAGTTTCTTGAATGATAGTGCAGTATCTCCATATCTTTTCTATACTCTTCAATGTTAAAATCTTAAACATACTAGGTTGTAATGGAACTTCAGTTGTCATTCTCTGTTTCTTCATAGTCTTACTGTCCTTAAGTATTCTTGAGAGATTAGAACAACCTTGAGAACAAAAGAGAAAAGTAATTTACTGCAACCAGTACAACTTCAGAGGGTTTATGTTGATAACAGAATAGCCCTGGAACATGACAAATACAAATAAGGCAGGCAGTAATGTACTGCATGTTTAAGAACTACTTATATAATAGGTAAATACTGAGGAAATTATTTCATATTGATTATGGCAGCTTTTGATATATTTTGTGAACACCAAAATGCCATTCTTAGAGATTAATCAGTGCTTATCAATCCTCTGTCCCTCAATACATAAATACATTCATACATGTGTGTTTGGAAAAATTATTAATTAGAACAAGAAGAATCAATTGAAAAAGCCTATGTATTTTAAAGAGTGTGTGCTTATAGGATGAGTTTTAAGTCAGACAGCCAGCTCAAATATGTTTCAAATTACTGCAACCACAAAAGGTAATCAAAACAGTATAAGTAGAGGTAAGTAACTTCAAAAAAATTCTAAAAATATCCCCCATAAATTTTATGAAGTTATAAAACTAAAAGGGAAAACCATGAATGTTTAGTAGCTTAGGGTTTTACTTAGGGAATATGACTTTTCTTGCTCATGCTCCACTGTAAACATTTCAGAACTTTAAAGAGTGTAGCAAGGCATTTCATGTAGCTAATGGACAAAGGGAGTTCTAGTCCATCCAAAGTGGTGTTAAGCAATCAGGAATTACAGAATAATGAATTCAACATTAATTTTTCATCTTTTTACTCAAAGATCAGATCTCCTTTTACCTCCAGCTGATTGTTTCATTGTAATATGCTGGTCTCTGCCATGTACAATATTTTGATATGCAAGGAAGCAATATTCTCTAAAAAGACTTGAAGTTTCCATTGGTTTGCCTGTTACAAAAATCTACAGGCTGGAAAATAACTCCCACAGGACATTTTCTTCTTTAAAACTTTTAAATGTAAAATGTTATCCTTTTCACCTTTTTCATCTGGAGAGCAGAACTGCAGAACATGTTAAGGTACACATTAGTCACTTCTTCAAATGAGCTAGCTAAGAGAATAGGAGACATTTAAAACGTGCAAGATGCACAAAAATGCCTTTCAGATATGCTATTTGATTTGATAGTCCTCAAAGCCAAGCATTTAAAGAAATTCTATCAGAAGTTAAATGTTTTGCTCAATAAAACTGCCACAGAAGAAACATACATTTGAATTTCTATGTCTGTCAGTGATAAGTTTGTGGGAATCCTTAAAATTAAAGGGTTTTGGGAAAGCTGCAAAAATGCAGGCCTCAGAGACAGCAAACTGCAATTGGAGCTAAGTGGAAAGCATAAGGCATGTCAGGAGAAAAGTTATATGAATTGTAGAAAGAAAGGACAAATAGAACAATGGTCTGTGTATTAACACTTGACTAAAATAACTCTCTAAGCTGCAGAAAAGTATATCTAGCAAGATATTAGGAAGGTCTAAGCTTAATAATGGAGCTCTGTGCATTGTATTTTAAGGCTTACAAGCAGGTATTTTATTCAAAATAAGCAAGCATTGTTTTAACCAAAGGTACGTGTACTTATAGTGGTTGGATAGAACTACTGTCAATATGCCTTTGCTTTTGTGATTGGTCAAAAAACTTTCAAAATGAGTTGTAACATCACATTCTCTGGCTGTTGCTGAGGACGTGAGCTGCTGGCATCTTCCCGCTGTCCCAGCCTTATAATGAGACTGATGCTTGGGTGGAAAAAATAATAATAAAGCAGCTTGAGATGCGTTCCACAGCAGTCCCATCCCGTTTGTGCTTCTGTGTGTAAAACCCCTGGGCAGCATTATAAGTTCACAGTGACACTGAACATCTCATCCACATCAGTTAGCTGAAACTCATGATACTTTCCCTGCAAAATCAGGAGGGAATTAAATATGGATATTTAGTATCTTTGGAAACGAAGAAATTTTGTATCTGGTCTTCCAACTAAAGATAAATTGCTTCAGATATTTGCTTGAATCAATGACAGAAGTATTTGTCACAACAAGAAACAGTTTTCCACCATCCTGTACAGAAAATGTTTGGAAGTCAGCCTGGTTTATCCTATTTTATCCAAAGAATTGGTATGCTCAAATCCATGCTTAAGTTGTTATTGGCATTTGTCACAAAGAATGAAATCTTTGATCTTTAGAATAGAAAATAATTGTTCTACTGGCCAAAGATTAAATTTCTACTTCCTTACAAATAAAAATTTAAAACATTTTCATATTCCTGTCTCTATTATTAAATAATACCAGATATTCTGAATATTTTTCATCTCAATTGCATTTTGAAACTGAGTTCAGCTTTTCAATCAATGAAATTGCATATTCTTTAGCTTTACACTTTGTATTTAACAAAGTATTTAACTTTTCTTACTTTAGATATTCTAATTATTTTTGCCTAGTGAAGTGAATGCAGATTTGTACAGTATATGAAGATACTGCTCTCTGCTCTACAGACTTGTACCTGAACAATGAGGATATTTTCTAGCAATACATCCATCAGAAGTTTAGAGACTTCTTTGCCCAAGAGTTGCTACAAGGTGCTAATTCACAAAGAATTCCAATGCATAAGCTATTAAATGGAGAAGAATTTATTGTTTTTCTCTCCTATTCCCTGGTATAATTAATCATGTAAATATTTACCATAGTTATTTCCGTATACTAGAATACATGATCTTTTATTTTTCCTTTTCTTAAAATAAGAATATTTTTGACCACTTTCTGACAGCTTTTGGCTATAATCCACTCACTAACTTGGAAGTAATGAGACCCTGGAAACATTTTATGCACCTTACTCCTTTTGATATTTCCCTGTTTTGATATTTTTTGGATTTTAGTTATACCACTGCTTGTTTTCCTACCTTTTGTACAGTGAAGTTGAATGTGTGTGTACTGGTTTTGAGGCTTGAGGTACTGGGGGAGATGAAGCCCTGGAAATGACTGCTGAAAATGCAGAAAACTAACGGGTATTTAATCCAACATATTTCCATACTCTAATGTCTGTGTAAGAAAGGTTATTTTGATCAAATTGTGGCTATTGATATTTGTATTCCCAACACAGTCAGAGCACCCACACTATCTAGCTCATTACAGAAATTGCTTTAGAATGCCTTCAGTATGAAAGGTGTTATTATACTATCGAATTCTACTCTAGTCTGAATTTCAAATTCTTGATTAAAACAACATTTTGGGCTAACAGGTTCTCTATTAACATCTCACCTATATACTTAACAGTGAATAATTTTAAATGATTTCTAACAGCTAAGGAAGGTTAGGGCTGCTTAAAATAAGTCTGCTATTACTGCTTCAAATGAGATGTTTATTGCTACAGTGAATTCAATATTATAAAATATTACATTCTATCAGCTGCTGCCAGTGAAAGAAGTTTCTAAATGTCTGTGGGGAGTGGGAGCTATAAGACTGAGGTTAGCATCATACACTGATATCATTAGTTCTTTGAATATATAAGTGGACAGTAGAACAAGAATTAATTTTGTCATTCATAGCAGAAAGAAATAAAACTTTGGTCATACGAAACCAAACATGCACAGACTGTCTGAGAAGTAGGTATTATGTATAGTTACAAATTCAAGAGGTCCTGGTCCTATCCATACTTTTACTTGTGGGAGTCTAATCAGATGCACAGCCTTAACATATTAAGGCAACCACAGAGTCAGGTTTAAAATAATTTAAAATAAATTCTGGACATAGAAAGGCATGGCCTTTTTGTGCACTTTTTCCCATGATTTAGCATATCTTGCTGTGGATAGAAACAGTTCAGTACTGTTCAGTACTGGAGGGAAGACTCCAGGGCTGCGTGGGACAGTGCCAGGGCTGGGTGGGACTGCCTCAGGGCTGGCTTGTGGCCATGTCCTGCCACGGATTGCACCCCACTTGTATGGCGTGGCCCCAATAGACAGTCATGGAATCATAGAAGAGTTTGGGTTGAAGAGACCTTCAAGATCATCTAATTCCAAGTCCCCTACCACGGTCTTCAGAAGTTCTCCCCTATTGACAACACTAAGTCTTTTATTTCCAAGTAAAGCCACATTTGCAGTATTACATAGGCAGGGTGATGCACCTCACAGAGTCACTTTCCTCTGTGTAGGTGTAGCTGTCAGAAAATGCCTTGGTTACATTTTGGGATCTTCTCCATAAACAGGAAGGCCCACATCCTGGAATACAGAAGTAGGAATTCACTGAACCTGATTCAGAATGATTTGCTGCTCAAGCCAGTGAGTAGGCTGAGAAAAAGCTTCAGAAAGGATTTCAGAAATTAGGTCAGACCTAGTGACCATGAAGGTATGCCAATCCTTCAAGTGATTCAAATATGTCTGTAAACTACTTTATCAAAATACATTTTTTGACATGTGTACACACAGGAAAACTTCTTTCTACTATTCATACATTTAGAAATCAACTGATTTTCAAATCAAATCAAATCAAATCAAATCAAATCAAATCAAATCAAATCTTAATATTTTAAAAGAAATATGTGAGTTTTAAAGAAGATTCTTTTGCTTCTTAATTAACAGGTCACAAGATCCCAAAGAAAAGAATTACAAAAGCTGCAGGCACATGTTTGTGGGTGGCTGGCAGCCAGGAAACGGCAGCCCTGGGGAGGGTAATGGTAGAAAGGCTGTGAAATAGCATCTACCCAGGTAAGTGCCAGATACCTTAGGAGCAGATCTTGAGAAAGAAAAATCAGACATACATTTAGCCTTGTAACACAACTAGTTCAGTAATCTCAGAAAAGCAGGAATATATCAGAGAGGTTTTCCACTGCATCTGAAAGAAAAATAGCACTGACACTTGAAAACCTGTAACAATTTATGGCAGTTCATAATATTCCAAAATCAATTATGACATACCTTGAATTATATTTATACTTTCAGAGGACTTTTAAAATTAATTAACCCTTTTAAACATTTTACAGTCTCTGGAGAACTGGGAAGATAGTTTTTCACTGTGCATCTATAGCACTGAGACCAATTTGCTTCAGGGTTAACTGAGTAGTGGGAGAAAGAAACTGAGGACAAATTTTTAATATAATAATAATCAATGAAAGCAATAGCCTTCAGTCAAGTAATAATAAAATAATGAAATCAATTAAGATTCAGCCAGAAATAGAATTCTGATTTTAGAAAGGCACCAACTAACTATTCTGTCACTTACATTGTCTCCATGATAAATTTAAAGTTTGAAATAATGGTTTCCCCCAGTGATACCCAACTAATTATAGAGTATAATGTTTCTTTAAGAAAAATATAGAGCAAAATATTTTCAACATTGAAGAAAGTTGAAAAAAAAAGGAATAA
>VZTT01049932.1:3918-14323 GCA_013400855.1 Buphagus erythrorhynchus
GATCTATGCAATTAGATGCCTTCAGAAGGAGAACATGATCTGAGAGTATCGCAGAAGAAATCAAGATTCCATTCTCTCAAGGTGAAGCAGCCAGACAAGTGCTTCTTTCCATCACACTGCTGTTCTCCAGGCTCAGCCTGCTAATTGCATTAGACTCTGAGCCTGCCTAACACACTGAGCAAACTAGGATCCACAGACAAAAAAGCCTTGCAGTTCTTTTCTTTTTAAAAGGCTGCTTCATACTGTTAGAAAACCTTCATTAGGGAACCTCAGCTCCCCACTGCCCACAGGGACTCCAGCCTGTGACTCCCTCCACTCAGATCAGTGTGGGCACTCACCCCCTCCTCTGTGGCAGCCATCACACCCTCAAAGAAGAGAAATAAGTTTCATCCAGAGTTGGCAGCAAGTAAGCAAGATAAATAAAATAGAAGTGCAAATCAACAGGCAAAGACAGGAGTATTAACACAAATACCATGGCTGCTCTGAGTAAGGACCTGCTGCCTAGGACTGTGTACACTTTTGAGTACATGGGTCATGGGATTAAATTCCCTTCATTGTTCAGATATTCCAGAAGCAATCCCTATGCATTCTAGCAATCCCCATGCAAATAGGGCATCACACAAGCACGGGTCACTTCTGCTGCACAAGCTGTAGACATCTACCTCTGTTTTCCACCTTCCCTCAGGCTTTGGCAAAGTTTCCATGTACGACCACTCCCCAGCTCTTTTTCAGGACCTTAACATTACTCAAGTGATGGTGCTTCACTATTCACATTAAATGACTGTAGTAAGTCAGCTGTAGAGTTTGCTTGGTTTTTAAAACAATGGTTTTTGCTACTCAGTTTCATCTCATGCTTCTAATTTCACTTTATTAAAACTCAAGTTAGCCATTTAAAAAGTGACATTTACCTCAAAAACTAAACAATAAAAAACATCTTTTTTTTTTTTTCAGAAAAGGTAAAGAATTACAAGAACAAATACAAAAAATAAAAGTCATAAAATAATCTAAATTGATGAACACAGAAAAGCATATCAGCAGAACAACCCTATGACCCTGTCACCCAAAGTAGCTGGTGAGGAACAAACCTAGAGCAGAAAAGCTCGCAGTTCATCAAGTCAGTGCTATAAAAAACACAGGTCTCATTAACATTAATCCTGTACCTCCCACCCTTTTACAAGTGTCAGAGACAGATTGTATACAGACAGATTTCACTGCATGCTGCTTTATCAAACCAGCTACATTTCTAGTCCCTTTTATTACTGGCACCTCTGAAAATAGATTCTTTTTTCTAGGTTAGACTATAGAAGTAAAAACTGGTCTCCAGACAAATAAAACAAGCTATTTTACGGAAAAATCAATTTGCCCTGATATGAAACAGAGAATACATGGTGGCATTGGAGGTTTACGCTTGAAGAATCCAGGGATAGTTTTCAAATCCTTTCAGAAGATACATCTCATTTTCAAATCTATATACACTGTATTACTGACAAAATCTTACTTTCTATTTTTTTCCATTCATATATTCTCCCAGTCTCAGCTGGTCTGAAACTTTAAGTTCATACAATAAGTCTTATTTCAATCTCCAGAATTTTATAACAAGAAATGCAATGTTTTGTTAAAAAAAAGGGATTTTACACACAAAGAGAAGGCTTTAAAGGCAAAAGGATTTATGTCCTCACTTCCCAACAGCCAAACAAAAACTAGCTGATTTTTTTTTTTTTAAATCTGGTCTACCAGAAATAAAGTGGCATACTTGTAGTATATAATGAAACAGATTTGTAATACAATTGCTATTTTTGGTTACAAAGTCAGCTTTAATTAGAGTGCCCTAAATTTAGGGCCTCAAATTACAGTACACTTTTATGGTCCTCTTCCCAATAGATTTCTAGCACTTACTTATCTTTTTCAAATAGTCTAATGTCCATGCCCTCTAACATACATGGAAATTTAGCTGGCCTCTTTTTAAATCATGATGAAATTGCCTTGTCAAGATTGAGAAAGCCCTCACCTCTTCTAAAGCAATTTATTCACTAAATATGGCTTTTGAACCTTAATTCCTCCATTTTAAATTAAATCTTCTAAATTAACAGTGATCATGTCTTTGCAAACACTTCAGCAATGATAGTGCAGATGAGATGGGTTGACTTTCAATTGCGACGTTATCTTGAGCAGAGTCCCTGGACAAGAATATCCACGGATACAAAGGTCCACCATCTCCCTCCCTACCTAAGCAAACTCTTAAAAGTTACATCTCACTTGCTTAATTAGTACAAAGCCTCATACAAAGCCATATTACCACGGAAAAGGAAAAGTGGCAACTCGGAGTTGAAAGCTGAGCTGGAGGTACACCAGACTGCAAGGCAGCATTTGTTGCTTGTAGCCACCATTAATTTCTTAAGTGCAGAACGAACTAATTTTGCAGGCAGATAAATAAGGTAGATTACAAATATATTTTTGCAAATATTAAATATAATCAGAATTAATGAAGAGAACTGCAGTAATGAAAGAGAATCATAAAGAAAGCAATGGCAATGCAGGGACTACCAGTGGCTCTAGCATGGTAACAGCTACATTAAACTTAAGAATAAACAGGCAGGAACATGATATCAATTTAGAAATAACTTTCTATATGAAGAAATAGTAGAATTTGGCATTGACACTTTAAAGAACCCCCACTGGGAGGGGCTGTTAATATTTTTAAAGAATTAAGTTTTGACAGATACAAGGGCATTTCTCAGTGGAGACATCTGTTGAAGTGAATTCAATTTAAAATATTCAAAACATCAAAGGCCAAAAATAAAATATCTGGTGGTTAACTGCACGAGACCACAAATCCAGGTTTGATTCAGCATTATTTTTTCTACCATAAAATCCAACAGGAATTTTTAATAGCCCTTGAATGAGAAGTTGTGCAGTTCTATTTTTGCCAGCTTCTACGATTCTACTCAAAGGCATTCTCCTAGTGCTACTGTGTTGAAAGCACCAGCACCAGCTTGTAAATATACTGGAGACTTCATTTTCTACAGAAGTCTGCAGAGCAGTATTATAACTGCTCTATAAAGACTGGCTCCATCCCTGAGCACAGACTGGGTTAAAGATAAAAACATCTCTGTAGATCAGCTGTAGTCAGCACTCAGGGGTACCCTTCTCTCTGCTCTCCCGTGACAGAAACCCTTCAGCCCATGCAACAACCACACCACCAGTTTAAACCCTGGACACTGATGCATTCACTTCTCATTGTGGCCATCTCTTACCACTTTGATCACAGAAGCCTGAATGCATCTAATGTACAACTCTTTATCTTGTCCCAGTCAAAGTTTCTTTCCCACCTATTTCCAAGATACTTGAAACACACACACACAGGAGAAACAATGATTGGGAAATTGTGATATTTTAATTGATACCTTGAAATCCAACTCAAGGTTCCAGCAGCATCATCATCACCACCCTTTTGTGTAAAAATTTCCATCGTAAGAAAGGTCAAAGCCTTCCACACACAGTGTATTCTTTCCTCTGAGAGAAAATAGGCTATTCCTATCTCTCAATAGCTTTTTGATTTCATTTTGTCCAATAAAAATAAAGCAAAAATAAAATCTACATTACACAGAACCTGTTATCCAGAAGTTACGGGATTTTTGAGGATGAGAATTTGAGAACTGCACTCTGTAATGGATCTGTGATCATAATGAGAGATCCCATGAGTATCAGGCAGCAGGTGTATCTCCTCCTGGAGGTGGAAAGTGCATGTTAACTGATTCACCCTTTTTTTTTTTTTTTTTTTCCCCATTGATACTTATTATCCTTCCTTTAGATTGGCAGCTAAAGAATTTTCTCTAATAGTTGAAGAAATTAAATTAATTTGAAATTTCAGGTAGTATTTACAGGTTTCCTCAAGTGGACACTTAAAAATATTTTGTTATCTCGAAGTCAGATAGCCTTCCCCAAAATTGCATTTTAAAGAGCAGACAACTGAGAATTCAGTTGAACTAAAACTCTGTTGAACTTCATCATTTTGCCACAGTTATTGCACACATACATAATAATGAACAGTGATGTGCAGACCACATCTTAAATTCCCAAAACAGGCAGACTGAGCTCAGGAGAAGGCACATACAGACATTTGTCACTAAGAGTGAATTGCAAAATAAATATATTCAAATAGGAAGAAACATAAAAAAGCTTATAAAAAGTAATGTAACCAGGTAACACTCGTTTTTACATGGTGTTCTGTGAGATGCTGAGCATTTCTTGAAGGTACAAGACAAACTTCCCTTAACATCAGTTGAAAACAAGGACAACGACATGATGCTAGGTCAGGGGGAATAAGAATTCCTCTCCCAGCAGATCATAAATACAATGATTAACAACCCAATTTTGCTAAATGTTTCTTGTAAATACTGCATTTACAACTCTGGAGGGTTTTGGTTCTTTTTTTTTTTTCACTGAGATCCAAATTATATTAAGGAATAAGTCCCATTTACTTTCCTCAACTCAAAATAAATCATTTTAGGTATTTAATAACCCTAAATTTACAAATATTAACACCTACCAAGACTCAAAGACCACACGAATCACAGAGATGTTTCAATGTTTAATACTGAAGGAAACAAATTGACCTCAATTAAATTCTAAAAGCAGAAAAATCACTATTGCTGAATGCTTTCAAATAAATCATAACCTAAATCAAATTGTCTAGTATTAATATATTTTAAGGTTCAGAGATGTTGTAGAACAGACTTTGAAAGAAGATAAACATTGAAAAAACCCATAAAATTACAGTTTAGGAATTATTCTAAAAGAGGTAATTAAAAGTTTTTCACCCACATCATTTAACTAGGGTTTGGTTTATTGCTGTGGTCGATCAATGAAGACTGCAAAATACAATTAGGAAAGTAAATGGACTCAAATTCACATAATAATGGAAAAAATAACACACTGTACTTGATAATGTCATTGCAATTTTTGTACAATATCCTTTATTATGCAAAAACATTAAGTTTCATTACATTTGAAAGGACAGGTTTTTTTCTTGTTTTATTACAAAAATAATCTGTTAAATATTTAAAACCCACTGAAAACATCCATGTTTATCTAATTGGTTCCTTCTAGCCTCCCCACATTTTATATGACATTGGTATAATTATTCCTGAGGACTTAGGGCAGTGCTGGAGCTGAAGCAAACACATTTCTGCTGGGAGAGAAAGTGACTGAGACTGATAAAGCCAAAAGAAACCAGACTCTGCTGGGACTGGGCTTGAATCTTCAAGATTTTCTGGCAAAGGAGTGCTGACTTTTTCATCTCATCTTTCACCAGCTTAATGAGACTGCTCAGGGTTGTTTTCTACTGTTTATTTTATTTCTGTTTTTAAATTGACCAAGACTATAAATTAGGCATAAGTTAACTGTGCACCAGCATAGAGAAGGCTTGCATTAGGCATACAAGCAATATTATTTGAAGGGTATACAAACAATCAAGCACAAAAATATGTCTTGCTGTTCTAGAACAAACACATAATTTGGCTACAAAATAGGTGGGGGAGTTTTTTACACACAATAAAGAAAAACAACTTTAAAGAGCTTAACGTAGCATACTCCCAGTGTTTGCAGTGATTAAAAAAAAACCAAAACTTGCTTAGCTAAATTATTCTTCATTGGACAAGAACATCACATAATTAAGGTCTCCAATCCCTCTGCACTAAGAACTTCACAAACACTTAGTAAGGAACATTGTTTAGAATTGAATGGGGCAAACTGAAAGACAAAAGAAGCATAATATGTTCAACAGTCAGCAGGGTTTCTTTGGCTTTTTGAGCAAATTTTTACAGATTGACAAATGCACGAATACACAGACACATAACTCATGAGATACACTTGGAGTAAAATTATGACAGATATTAACATGACAGAGAAGGATAGAAGCAAGGGCTGAGAAAAACATAAATATGCAACAGTGCAGCAAGACAGCAACCTATCCAAAAGGTAAAGACAACACTCCAGTAAAAAATGAATGCGCTTGAGTGCAAAACAAAACAAAAAGCATGGACAAGCCACAGGATAATTCTGTATCTCCTTTTACTCCAAGCAGCACTTTGTAGGTGAAGCAATTCCTACAGCCTCAGGTGGATCTAAGCATTTAAACCCTGCAAACACAGAGGACATACAGCCCAGAAAGACACAGCCTCCAATACATCACTGAGGTCCAGGGGAGATGCAAAGAATCCCCACATCCCATTGACATTTCCAGACATGCTACAGGGCATGCAGGCTTTGCCTTCTCCTTTGTCAGCCACTGAACAGCAGCTGCTACTGGCTTTTATTATAGGAACGAGGCACAAGGTACACAGTGACAGAGTGGGCTTGCATTTTGCTTTCTTTCTCCCCATCTCTGTATCTCTTAAGGTCAGAGAAGAAATGCCTATTTGATAAAGGGCATGAAATTATAGGAAGCTTTTCATTTCACAATATTGGACAATTAACTATATTTTCATCTGAAGAAATCCATTAAAGAACTGCATAAGATCTGCACTGTGGGCATCAGAACCCCAAGACTGCTGATACTGAGAGTCAGCTCAGCACACAGGTTGTTTTCCCTTAGACATTAATGAAAGCATGGAATTTTAGAGATGAAGAATACTAAGGGTTTGTCAATATTGGGGTTTGTCAATATGTGAAGAGTATTTGCTTTTTCTCTTCTTCATCCTTCATGCTTATAAGGGAATTACAAGTTTAAACAAAATCTTATAAACCAACTATATGAAGTTCAACAAGGGAAAGTGCTGGATTCTGTAACTGGGACAGGGCAACCTGGGATGTATGGACAGACTGGGGAATGAAAGGCTGGAAAGCAGCACCAGGGAAAGGCACCTGGGGGTCCTGGTGGATGGAAAGCTGAACCTGAGCCAGCAGTGCCCTGGCAGCCAGGAGGGCCAAGCGTGTCCTGGGGACATCAGGGACAGCATGGCCAGAAGGGCAAGGGANATAAATCAACTATATGAAGTTCAACAAGGGGAAGTGCTGGATTCTGTAACTGGGACAGGGCAACCTGGGATGTATGGACAGGCTGGGGAATGAAATACTGGAATGCAGTGCTGTGGAAAGGGGCTTGAGGGTCCTGATCAAGGGCAATTTGAACCTGAGCTAGCAGTGCCCTGGCAGCCAGGAGGGCCAAGCGTGTCCTGGGGACATCAGGGACAGCATGGCCAGAAGGGCAAGGGAGGGATTGTCCTGCTCTGCTCTGGGCTGGGGCAGCCTCACCTCCAGTGCTGGGGGCAGTTTGGGGTGCCATGATATAAAAAAGACATTAAGCTGTTAAGGAATATCCAAAGGAGGGCAATGAGGATGGTGAAGGTCCTTGAGGGGAAGCTGTGTGAGGAGAGGCTGAGGGCACTGGGTTTGTTCAGCCTGGAGGAGACTGAGGGGAGACCTCACTGCAGTCACAACTTCCTTGTGAGGGGAACAGGAGGGGCAGGCACTGATCTCTGCTCTGTGGTGACAGTGACAGGAACCAAGGGAATGGCCTGAACGTGTGTCAGGGGAGGTTTAGGTTGGATATTAGAAAAAGGCTCTTCACCCAGAGGGTGGTTAGGTACCTAGAGGCCCACAGTGATACCAGGGAACTCTTCTGAGGACATAAAACATGGAGCCATTCACCAAATACTTCTCATTCCCACTGTACTTCCACACTTCCTTAGTTATTCCTCACCAATCTTCCCCAGCACAACTTCATTGGTCTC
Source organism: Buphagus erythrorhynchus (assembly GCA_013400855.1). Lineage (NCBI taxonomy): Eukaryota > Metazoa > Chordata > Aves > Passeriformes > Sturnidae > Buphagus > Buphagus erythrorhynchus. Next base: position 11,652 of record VZTT01049932.1, read on the forward strand.
TAAGCCCAGGACCAAAAGCAGAGGAGCTATTTCTTCACCATTTCTTCACCTTTTCTGTGTACAATCCTGCCCACAAATGTTTCTTTTTCACATAAAAAATAAAGAGCTGTCCAAACACAAAAATACAAATGCAAGTTTCAGCTAGAGACTGAAAAAAAAAAAAAAAAACTGAAGATGATAGAGATGATAGAATTTCACAGAAGTTCACAAAGTGAGAGAAGAGAGACATAAACTTGACTAGGAGTAGGAAAAAGAACAAACCTGCCTTGACTGCCACCCAGCTTGATGACTACAGGAATAGCTGAGGCATCTTTGCAAGGCACTTCCTTAGAAAGTAAATTGGGCTTAAATCCCAGAAATCCCATTGCTAAGATGAACAGATGGGGTAACTTTTAAGCAACACCTGTAATATACTTGTGTTTGTACCCATAAATAAACTGAAACTAACCTAGAGGTAAAGAAAGATGTTGTATTTCAGCACAACACACTGTGGGCAGAGTAAAGCCAAAAGAAATGTGAAGGTATAAAGCAAGACAGGAAGAGCAACAGAAAAGAAATTGAAATTGTTCAAAGATAAATTCAGCTATGCTTCTGGCAAGTAGAAATAAAGGCAGTAACGCTGAGAAAAGACCAATGTAGGTAACAGGAAAGTAGAGCAAATAATCAAGATGGGCATAGGCGTAGCATAAAAGTACTGAATATACAAGAAAAAACACAAATATGCACACAGAAAGAGGAGAAATGCACATACAAACTATGTTGAAAAATGACATTTGAAAGGATGGATCACAAAATGACACCTGTCTGACACGTTTGGAAGATAAATATTTTTCAAAGTACTTTAACTACAGCAAATTGGAAAGAAAGGATATAAAGTAAGGCTTGGAAGTTGGAAAAATTAGCTTTGGCAGAAGAGGTAAAACCAATTATTTCCCCTCTCAAAAGGATGAAGATAAAATGTGTGGGACTGCAGTGTCTGACTGTATCTATCCAGTTGAGTTTTATTGGCACGTGTAGATTGAAGACTATGAAATATCCCAATACTGCTCATTTTTACTGGCTTCCTTTCCACTTCTTATATTGTGATTGCACAAACACACACACACAACCCTTATTGAGTGTCAAGGTCCAAACATCAAAATATTGAACTGTATTTTTGACATTTACCAGAAGTATTTCTGGACTATTTCTGGAAAGGACAATATAATTAGTTCTGGACTTAATTTAATCCTGCCCAGATAATGATAATGTCATGGTAATGACCTTCAGTCATAGCTGTCAGCTCTCCAGTGATATCAGTACTTTGTTATTTGTCATCAGCTTGCCTTCCCCCACTTTCACCTTGGGTGAAACAAGGTTTTCTGATGTGATATATTAGCCTGGAGCGACAGAGCACAGAGTTATCCGATTTGCTTTTCATTGTATCAATTCATTCCTTATTTGGGATGAAATCTTTCTAACTTTCTAAACAAGCAGTCAAATAAATCAAGCAGTTCAAATATCATCAAGAAGGCCAAAGCAAATTACATCAAGTCCATAAATGCAGTTTATGACTATTTTTTATAAACCTCTACCAGATTACAAAAGCAAGAAACATACTGATTCTCCTCTAATAGGTTGCTATTTGGTTTGGGTTTTAAAATCCTAAACTCCTACACATCCCTCATTAAATAAACACTATTTTCTTCAGAGCAAGTTGATGCTCACCAGGGCAATTCTCAAAAGCATCAGAACATTAGCAACACATTTGGAAGATTCATACATGGCATACTCTCAGCATTAAGTAAGAACACTTACTTGGTGGTAAAAGAGTTGTGAAAATGAAACATTTCAGATCAATTTCTGAGAAGCAAACTGGGTAAATTCTGATTTCCTACTAATATAAAATATTAATTTCAGTATCTCTGCTTCTTGTCTATCTTTGCAGACTTTCTGTTTCAGCTACCTGAGAACCTGCAGTTTACTTCTCTCCATGTTAAAATGTGCTTATAACAACATCCTTGAAGGATTTATAGTCTTAAGTGTTCCATTAACAGAATTTCTTTAGATTGAAAGAACACAAATCAGTATTTGTGAACTAATATTTGAAATTAGATTTCAAGTACTTCTGAAACATTTGCTTTTTGTCCTCAGACAGCTTTGAAGGCTTCTTGTCAAAGCATCCACTGAAGGTGGGTTGAAGACACAAGCAACAGGCATTTAAATTTAATGTTTGTGAGATTTCCCATCTCTGTAAGAGAGGGGATGCTCTGTCTGGATGCTCTGCCTGCATCATGGAGTCCTGCTGTCTGTTAATAGGCAGGATCAGATCATGGCTTTCACTGCTGTCCAAGATAATTAGACAAGTGCACATCCAATCCTGTCCCAAGTAATTGACACATTTCCTTTGAGCTGATACCAATCCAGCGCTTCTTAAAAGGTTTACTGCTGTTTGCCTCTGTGCCAGATGTTCATAACATGGAAGGTGCAAGTATTTTTGGACACTTGTCTATAGATAAACATCCTGGGTTTACTTTTTCTTTCTGACATAAAGAACTTAATTACAGAATAAGATGGGTTGGAAGGGACACACAAGGATCATGGAGTCCCATCCTAGCACTACAAAGAACCATTCCCAAGAGTCACCCCACATGCCTAAAAGCATTGTCTGAACACTCCTTGAGCTCTGCCAG
>VZTT01049932.1:15806-55438 GCA_013400855.1 Buphagus erythrorhynchus
CAGCCAGGATTAAGTGATTTTTTTTTTTTTAATAATGCTTCTTTCTTCCATATTCCACATTCTCTAAGCAGATTACTTGGTTTAGAATATCTCCAGATCCAGCTACTCATCATCTCTTGACACAGTACTAAGATGTTGAAAAAAATAATATCAGGTCCTCTGGTATTTCAATTCACACACCTCACAGACTCATTCTAGTCTTCTGAAAAGTTGCTCTGACTGTTCTGGTCATTCTACTATTAAAAAGAAAGAAAATTACAGAAACTATGACACTGCTATAGAACACAATCAAGCCAATACAAAGACTGAGCAATCAAAGTTACTTAAAGTAGCCAGAAAGAATAGGTCCATTCTCTGAAAGAGCACAAATTGGAAGCAGACTTCACAGAGTTCTGATGGGAATAAAGAGTAAGAACAGCACTAGTGCAGAAATAGAGGTAACAATAACCTGAGACACATTGAATTTTAAGGGTTTTTATTTTTCATAGCCAAGTTCAGAGAACTACTAGCTGTAAAAATAAAAAGAAACCACACCATGCAAATCCAAAACACAGACGTGAATTCTTAACACTTACCTGGGAATAAACCCTGATTAACATTCAGTCAATGCAGATTAAACACAGGAGGTAGGGCGATTGTTTTAAAGGTAGTGGGAAATGAAAAGCACATTCTTATTTTCCCCAGGATCATCCCAGAGAAAACAGAAATTATTGCCTAAACCACAAGAGTTAATTCTTTATCTCTATGGATGACCCAAGCTCCCAAACACAGAAAAAAACTCCTTCTGTCTAAATTCTTTAATTGGGAGAAGCCTAAACTAAGCTAGGGGAAAAAAAAACACACTGCCAGGCATGGCAAGATACAACCATCAGTAACTAAATGTCTGCCTCACCAGCAAAAACACCCTTAGCTCTATTGTGCTTCCCAGCACACTGGAATACAGAAAAATCAGGCTTGCTCCTGGCTATTACTGCTGAGAAACTGGGAACTGTGAAATAGCAGCAGAGAGAGAAGCACCTCTCCCTTCCCTGGCTACAACAGATGCAACGCCAACTCTCCTCCCAGCTCTACCCACCTCCCTTTCTTAGTCACTTACCATCCCAGCAGGGACACACACTTTTGCCTAAACACATCTGAAGTTTTGAGACATCTCAGTAAAGGGCAGTAAGCAGGAGTCCCTTCACAGGGATCACAGAAACAGAAGCCATGAAAGTTTGTGGTTATTGCTGCTATTGTTATGCTCCTGCTGCACTGATTCCCCATGTAAGGACAGTGTGGCCATGTAAGAGCACAAAGCTTGGAGAAAGAAGCTGGATAAGACCAGGAACATGTGCCCCAGCCATCAGTGACCTCCAGCTCAGCTCCCACTCCTATGGAACAGGTACCAGTAGGGTTTGCTGCTGTCTGGCTACAATAACCACAGGAGAGCACCAGCAGGCTGGTGACAGCACTGTGTCACAACATGCAGTGTCACAGTGTGCACAGTGGAGATGGTGGCAATGGAAAGAGTGCAAATCCACCTTCCTTCTACTTCTCTAACCTCAGCTCATCACTGGCCATGACTGCCTCTAACACTCAGCCACTACAGGATCTTTATAGTTTAAGAAGACGAACAGAATTGTTTGTGGAGCTTTTTTTGCTCTTTCACCCTTGATCTTACTGTCACTGACCAATTGTCAATGCTTTAAGACATCTCAGATGTGTCATCCAGCTCCTCTCTGGTCCAAAGAGATATCTGGAAGTCTTCAGATATTCTAGAAATAATTCCAGACACAATCAAATAAAATTCTACCAAAATACAAAAAAAAAAAAAAAAAATAAAAAAAAAAAAAAAAATTACTCTAAAATTAAAGAAGGAACCCAGAAATTATTCCTACTTGTGTCACAGCTGGTCAAGTCATTACAGGGCAGCTGAGAGCCAGCATCAATCTATCAATCTCCATTTTTGCTATATTAATACAAGTTACAGGTCTTGTGACTTGGATATCCTATGCCCAAGTTAAGTGTTACAATTAGGAAAACAGCAGCCTAAAAACCTCACTTATGTTATGAACTGCCTTCTGAAAGTCTACATCACCTGCAATTCTGTTTTGATCCCACTGAAACAGATCAGCAGAGAAATTTCAATATGCTTTGGGTGAGGGTGTTGATAAGCAGGGCTTGAGTGTCCACGTGCCCAACAAAACAATTCACAATTGCTGTTCTCATACCCAGAAGGGAACACTGAGCACACCAAAACAGCCTCTAGAAGAGCCCACAGCACCTGAGAGCTGTGGCACCCACAAGCATCCCAGTCTGAGACACGCACAGGAGCAGCTGCTATTTTGGAAATACAGGCCATATCAAGNTGCACAGGAGCAGCTGCTATTTTACCCAAGTAAGACCTCTGAGCCTCAAGCACCTTGATTTGGAAATACAGGCCATATCAAGAGTCTTGAAATAAAATTAACAAAATAACAGAAGTCTTTGCAAGATAAGAAATTGAAGCAAATTTGAAGAAGTGGCATGATGGGTTTGGAGATCTAAAAATTTTGTTGAGCATGTCAGCTGTAGCTTTTATAAAGGCCATAAATGGAAACTGGAAGGACAATGGCAAAACTGAAAAGCATAATAAGAAGCAACATAGCTAACAAATGATTCTAGATCTACAGCACTTCCTAAAGATTCAAGCAAGGTGCAGATCCTGTTTTAACAGCAAAAGCAAGGCAAGCACTACACACCTATCTAATTTCACTTTGGGCAATGCAACTATGTGATGCACATTAAGTACTGTAAAATATCACACTCAAGCTGTACAATCCTAGCATAATGGGATTAGAGAGTACTTAATGGGAAGACACATCAATAATATATCATTATAGATCTGGTGTTTCTTAGCATGGCTCCTTTTCAGACTGCTGATGTTTCATGTCTGCTGCAAGGGTTTGCATGAGAGGTGAGTTCTGAAAGTAGTAGAAGGTGAGACCTTGGTGCTTTAAAAGGAGTTCATGTTTCAGGTGCTGTACCCTGTAAAATATGTCCCTGCTTTATAATATCTCAGAGCTGTAAATGACCAAGCACTGACCCAATAGGGCAAACAGCTTTAAGGATGAAAACTTCCACTTTCAAATCAATTATCCTTTCATTTCTTTACTGTGGTTTGGATATTCATCCCTGACTGAGAAACACATACACGGGATGCTTTCTCTCTCTCTGCTGATCAAAGCTGTTTCCTTCTACATGATCCTGCCAAAACCTAGCAACACAGATTCTGAAAATCAGTTCCCACTCTGTGTAGGTGGGATCATACTCATAAACATCTAATTTCTAGGTGCCACAGGCAGACTATTTTGGACCAAACCACTGAAAAAAAAATGAAAAACATATAGTTACAGAACCAAGCTGGCTTCACGAGTGGCACAGGACTTACTATTTCTGCCTCAGGCTCATTCAACATTAAGCAAATCTCAGTTGGCAGGCAGTCAGATGGCACAGTTGAGGCATTAATTTACTAATAGAAAGGAACTCACTGCACAGTGCTTTCTTGAGGTTGCTTCTATGATAATTGCATCAGAAAAATGGGTTGCATCTGCATTACTTTTTAATGGTTCCTGTTCTCACATTTCCAATTTTTTTTTTATTCTATCTAAAGCAAAGGTATTACTGTGTAGGGAAAAGGACCCAGTGATGGATCCGTGCTATATTTCTGGTTCCCTTAGAGACTTTGCATGGCCTTTGGCAAGTCAATTTACCTTCTCATCTATAAGGCAAGGTAGTAATAGCACAGTAGCTCCCAAAGGTGTTCCGTGTTGCCCTAACTTCTGAATAGAAAGTGCTTCATAAATACTAACATCAGCCAATGAAAATGCATAAAATATTGGAATTTAATGATGCAAGTGCATCTTATTGAGGGCCTGGAAGATGAGCTAGCTTGAATCCTGCAGAGAGCCAGGCAGAGTCACCAGGGAGAAGCCAGGGAGCCCACTGCCAGCCAGGTGATCTGCTTCTGAGCCCCAAAGGGTGGGTGCAGTGCCTCTCCTGCCCCTGAGGCACAGGCACTAGAGACGTGGGTGGACAACACCCAGGGTGAATGTGAGTTCTCTAGAGTGCAAGGAGGGCAGGACCATCTTCTAGGAGAGACAGCAGAGCTGGTGTTCTGCTGTTAACTGGACAAAACAACCCTATTGCTTGCTATGCTGAAGAACTGCTGCATTAAAGAGATTAACACAAGCCTGGGGTATATGTTGTCCTGCCTGGCTGTTCTCAGATGGATTTCAACAATTGACCATGGAGTAAAACCCAAAATTTGCCCCCCAGCCTCAGCAGGAAAACATGAATAAACAAAGCTGAAGAATTACTAGTGTTTCAACAGAGATAGAATGCTGTGATACTAAACCCTCACTGAAGATGTGGTGGCTAATGATGGATAAGTGAGTAAAGCTTTTCACACTTTCCTTGAGACCAACAGCTTGAAGCAAAGACTCACTGTCTCCTTCTCAGTGCTAATTACCACATATGGCAAACAGAATTATATTCCATCTCTAAATCTAGTTAAAACTACCATAGATGTGTGCTGTATGTATATTGCATTTAAATATTTTGCTGACAATAGATATTTAAATATATATAAATATTCAGAATTTATCACCTTTTCTGATTTTTCTTTTTGGTGTTTTTTTCTGACTACTACAGTCAGTACTAAAAAGTGTTCAGTACTAATAAGTAAATATTCAACACAGACTAAAATAATGAAAGTGATTATTTTGCAAGAGAAAAAACATTCAAGGTTTTAAAAATAAGCAGGGGTACTTCTGGGCTCATGCAAAGCATGTAGAAGAAACTCAATTTTCTGTCATTCTGCAAGGACAGTGCATGCTTACCAACATCATCATATGCCATCTTGAAAATGATCCTCATTGTCAGTGCCATAGACTTGAGGGCACAGTCTTTATTTCACACAGCTCAAATTGATAAGCAGTCAGTTGTGAACAGTAAAACATTTCCCACAAAATTAAATTAACCAAGATTATCTCAATAGGAGCAGCAATGTGATGATACACATGCACATAACAGGTCTCAGTTACTGTGCTTTGATCCAGTAGATCATTTTCAAGCTCTTAAATGGCTGGATTTGTTTGCAATTATATTGCAATTAGATAACTCCTATAAGACAACGAAATGTAAAGCTGAAGAACAAATAAAGCAAAACGAGGCTGACCATACCTGCAGCCCTACCAGTGCTGCTGAATCAGTTACAGCTGAATGCTTAATTAGCAACATCCAATTAGAATATTCACTATATTGCAAATAATCAGCTTAAATTCATTAAAATGAAACATACATTAGGTATTATTATATATTAATTGCTCCAATAAACCCCAAACATTCAAAAGTATTATGAACATATTCAAAATTAAGCTTGCAGCTCTTCTGGATTAAAAAGCAGAAAACCACTGAGTTGTTTCCAGTAGTAAAACAAATATTTGAAGCACAGAAGTTAGGAAAAAAATCTATTTTAAAAGCTCTTTTCTGTTATCCCAATTTCATTTGACATTAATTCCATTTGTATTTTGCAGAAGGCAACACTACACCCACAGTCATTCCAGGGCAGAGAAGGCAGCAGGAAAATGGATCATAAATAAGTGTGAAATCAAAATTAAGAAAAGATAAAGAACAAATGACAAGACTGAGAAGGGTAATGTTTTATTAGAGGCAGTGTAATCTGGGCAAGGGGCAGGGCTGGGAGGAGAGTAAACAAGGAGCTTACAACACCCATTGGAGTCTCCAGGGCTGTCACAGGGCTGCTGTGCTGCAAAACTGCCAGGACTTGCAATTTGTTTCCTCCTGACATTTTCCTTTATGTCAACAAGTAGGCCAGCTATACAGTTAGTGGATATAAAAGCATTAACTCCAGTAGAGAACTTTATTTCACCCTTCTTTCAGTCATTTTCTCTGTGGCTGAAATGAGACTCCAGAGGTGAAGTAATGAGCAATAGGGAGGGAGGGAGTACAAAACAGCTTTCACAGGAAGAATTCCATGGATAAGCCATTGCAAACTTCAGCTGGTTGTACACAGTATCATAATTTACTGCTCCCCATAAATTCTGCTCCTGATTATAACTGACTCAAAGGGAGTACAGGCTACAGTGATGTAAAGCTCTTTCTGAAACAAAAGTCAACTGCACCACACCTCACGGAATTTGGAACAAAACACCAGCTTTTAAAGGGATAGATAGACTCCAGCTGGAATCACATCTAGAAGGAAAACCCGATTTCATAGACTTTATAGACCAGAAAGGACTTTTGCAAACTCATTCAAAGAGAAGTTGTACAGAGGCTTAGGACGAAAGCAGTCTTTGGAGCTTTCACAGTTTACCAATTCCCTCTAAGAATATTTTAAACTCTCCTCTTGTGATCCAGCCCTGTCCATGCGAAAACCAGAAGCAGAGAGGCAGAACCCTGTAACTGTGTGTAGGAGAGTCTCATGGATGCCTGAGACCACAAGCTTAAAATACATCACCTAGCAATGAAATTCAAGTGAAAAGCAGCCATGGGCAGCCACACTGAGAGCAAGGGCTGTCACTCAGAGCAAGCAGCAGTGTGGCAGCAAGCTACCACATATAAAAGTGCACTATAGGTAGCAGCAAAGAAGAGAGGGAGCAAGCAGGGTTTTGCAAGGAGAATTTAAAGCACAGATGATAAATCAAAAGGAATGCCCCCATTAGTCTCCTGCAAGTCAGAGAGGCTCAGGGAAAGAAGCATTTGAGAAAGCAGGTTTACAAAAAGGCACAGAGGACATGAACCTTGAAAAAGCATCTGCTTACCAAAATTTATAGCCTAGAGAACTTCAATAAGTTGTAAATTACATTCCTCATGAGAGACTCAATTGTGCACATATGTATGCAAGATTGAGTCACAATGCAAATATACTCCTGTGTATGTACACTAACTTATATGTGCCCCATTGAGTTTGAAGATTTAAAATACTCTTCTGCAAAGCTTATGAGGTCTACAATGCCATTAGTGCTCAGAAAGAACATGCAAGCTAGAAAATTGCATATCTATTATTCAATCATTTTATAGACTAAATTTTCTCTTCCTTAGATAAGTACCTTCCAGTCCTCCTTCCATGTTGGAAAATATATGCATCTGCTTTGAATAGATATTTAATGAAGTTATTCCTTGTAAAAGAGTATCTGTTTATGTTTACATTGCATGGAATAATTAAACAGCTTGTTATGGAAAAGCACTTAAAAATCTTTCTAAAGATGAATAGATTTTTCCGTATCTTTTCTTCTTAACCTCTTCCAGCAAGAGCTATTAAACTTGAACTGCTTGCACTGCTGTGCTGGAGTACATATCCTGTAAGGGAATGCAGATAGGTCGATAATGTAGCTGGCAACCACAAAACTGTAAAGCAGACCAAAGACTGGGAAATTCTCCTTTCCCCATACTAATAATCTTTATGCCTACACCACCTCCAGAAAACAGGCTACAGCTGGCCTTGAATCAAAACCTGAACTGCTTGTAGGGAGGAAAGAGCTCCATCTCATCACTGCCTGAAGTCAGGCTACCTGGGATTAGTGTACAACCAACTGGGGTTTAAATTAAACTACAACATGACATTAATTTGAAGTTGCAAATAAAATAGACCACAAAAATCTGACCTATAAATAAAAGAGCAATCCTGGGATCCTTATCAACGTGGAGCCATACTGCATTTCCAGTCAATTCTTATAGATGCAGAAGCAGAATTTCACCTGAATTATTTGGATCTGCCTTTAATAGCTTCCATCAGAGAGCAGAGGAGTACACAGCAAGATCACCACTTCCAGCATTTCTGAATTAAAAGGGCTTTCTGCTGGGTTTAAAAAGGTAGTTTGATCAGGTTAACTACCTCACTGTAGCACTGAACATTAAAACTGACTAGTAACTGTTCAAGTGTGATGGTAAATTTGAATATATTCACAAGTTCCAGTATATTCCCCACGATGTACAGTAAAGCTTTAAAGACACAAGCCATCTGACAGTCCAAGAGTCTTAGATGTTGTGCTTTAAAGGAATGGGTTGCAAAACCTTCACTCACAGAGTGCTCATATTTTAATATTTACCCCACAGATCTTGACAAGAGACTATAACAGCAAACATGAGTCTTAAAAAGCCTTATCTTCTAACCATATTATTTCCAAGATTCAATTAAGATAAATACAGTGTTATTGAAGCAGAATTCATGAAGTATCAGCCATTTATGATCTCAAAAAGGGCAGTTACTCCTCAGGAGGCCAGCCATAAGTGACCCACATTGTTTATCTCTAAACTGAAGAAGCTACTGAGCTTCTTCAGTTTAGAGATACTATTCTCCATAGAGTATTTTTACTCTATAAAACTTACATTTCCTTTTTTTTATATCCCTGGAAAATTGTTAATAGAGATCTGTTAGTCTCACCTGGCAAGAATGATCCTAGGAAGCAAGGGAGATCCTATTTTCGATGCTATGCAATTATTTACATGTTTTTGACCTATATTAAACTTCTCTCACTACTAGACAGGAATTTATTAACCTCAAACTAGCTGTATCGATTAATCTCCATGTCTTTTCAAGTAGCTGGCCACATTCTGGAACAGGAATTATAGGACTAAGAACTGGTTTTGTTTAAGATTTCCACATCATACATACGTATATTTAGAAAACAGACCATGCACTTAGCAACAGAGAGGAGATACCATACTTCAGAATTATAGATATAAACACATGAAAAAGACCAAAATTCTAATCTATAATATTTACCATGCAGTCTTTTCCACAAACAATGCATTACTTGAATGCTAAGCTCTTCCAAGGCTACACTGAGTTCATCACACCTACCACTAATTGGTTATATAACAATTTAAATAGGATTAGTATCATAATCTGCTGTCAAACCTGACAGCTGGAGATGTGGTTCTGCAAATAAAATACTCATTTATAAGGACTTTTTTAAACCAAGGTAGTTTATGTTCTTCAAGTTTTTGTACAATTAAATCAGAGCTCCATACTCCTGTTTTGAATATTGAGCCAGTTTAGCTGACATCCACTGCTGCAGTACCATCTGCACAATTTCCCCCTTATTTATCTGAAGGGTCACATTCAAGATCCTAGAAGTTGGTGTATTCTGTGCATGTTACAGAGAAATCTATGATGCTGCAATGCCCCATCCTGTAAATGTACTTTAGAATTTTTCACCATGTTTTTCTAGCTTTTATGGTCACTTGAATAAAATCTACTTCCATTCTTGGGAATTATTCACTTTTTTGCTCCCATGAACTACAGATTTCACACCCATTACTCTATTTTTTCATGTAGCATTGTTAAAATTATTAATATGTTGCCTGATGAAGAGGAAGTCCAGGCCACATCTGTGTAGCACTGGACAGGACACAGGCTTCTCCAGAACCATTCCTGGTATTCTCCAACCAAGATTGCTCCTTTCAACCCATTTCCCCTTGCCCCAAAAGGGGTTGCCACTACTAACATTTGCTAAAGTATTAAAAATATGTTACATTCAGAAGCCAACACATCCCTTTACCCCTGAAAGTATCATAAAAATTGTACAAGGACTTAAAAATTTGGTACCTCTGCTGCCAATCCTAATCATTGAAGACAAGTCCCTGAGTGGAGAACTTCATGAACAGAGCACAAAGAAACAGACACTGGTTGACCCTTACTTTTCAGCTCTTAGTGTATAATGAATGCGAGACTCTCAAAAAAACCTAGGAATTCAGTATAGCCAAATTGTAATTGGCAAGGCTTCAAAGAGGGAAAAAAAAAAAAAATAGACCACAAAAATCTCACTAGGATAATGGCTTACCTTGTTGAAAGAACAGAATCTATTTTCCATGTTTCAGGACATGTTGTGTCCTCTACAATTTTCTAGCCAGCTAGTTAATATATTGTACCAGAAGATCCAACAGAACTGTTAATACATCTCTGACAATAGGTACTGGTGGAGAAAAGCACCACCAACACACACACATTCCCAGAACACCATCCCAGGTGCTGTATTTTCTGTGTCATAGAGAGGGAGAACAGACCACAGGACTCACCCAGTGCCCCATTAGCAGACGAGAGCCAACCTGGGAAGCAAAGCACAGATCCCCACACTCCTCTGACTGCTGGTACCATCACAATTTGTCTGTGACAGTCTCACTACAGAAACTCACAGCAAGAGGGAAATGCTGAGAAAAAGTGGCAGCATCCAGGAACAAAATTCTGCAAAAAATGCTTTGGATCTTTTATGCTATGCCTTGGTCTCCATTGCAGTATAATGCACATGAGGGTTATATGGCTGTAAGGTTTTCCCTTGTCTTGATTGTTGTACCAACTGGAATAGAGAATCATTTGTGTGGGATGAATGTTTAAGCACACACGCCTCCAAGGTACATTCCTATAGCTTTCAACCCTGCATGTCTTTTTACACACACATACACAAGTAGTTTTTTAAATATGATCAAACTCAGGAAGCAGTTATAATGCAGTTCTCCCACTCCAAGTGGGTATACAACTTTTAACATAAACCGGCTCTTCCAACTGGTTAACAAAGTGGTTATGATTTTATGGCAAAATTGGAACAAGCTTCCTCATGAACAGAAGTACACATTTATCACATTCTGATCAACAAACGTGGCATTGACATGGGGCAACTTGCATCTTGTTTAAGCACTCCTTCTTTCAACTCTACTGTTATTTGGTTTGTTAAGCTTGGACAAAGGAAGAAAAAGTCAAGCCAAACTGGTACTCTTGCCATCTGTGTTATGATTGTAAATTTTGTTTTGAACTACAATTTTATTACAGCTGTATCATATTTCTGACAAAAGCATTTATCAAGATAATGACATTATAGAGCTATATCTCAGAATTACCTGGTAAGCAAAGAAGCATGGTCCAGTTGTTCTATCAGGGATTTGATGCTCTGTAAATCAAAATCTCTTAATGTACTTTGGAAGACAGGTAAGCATAACTGACTTACAAAAGGTAAAGTCTATTATATACTGGCTTATATTGTTGTGGTTTGGGAGGATTTTTAAATTATTTAAACATGCCACTTAACTAGAATTATATTTTTGTGTTTGAAAGAGTAAGGAGATCATGCAGTAATAATTAAGATATGTTCTTGTGAATGGATATTAAATATTGCAAGACACTAATTTTATCCTAAATAAAATTAAGCTCTCTTAAGACCCTACTTCAATTATTGCTTTGAAACATATGCCTAAATATATCAGGATTGCACTAAACCCCAAATCACTGGATTGTGCTCTTTCAGGAAAAAAAAAAAAAATCTTAGATATGCTGATCAGTGAAGTCAGTAAAAATATTCATTTCACACAAAACTGAAGTTTGGAACCCAATTCCAAGCATCCCAGGCAACACCATGTGTAGGATATACTATGTGCTATGAAACATCTCAAAGTTAACTCGAGCATTACTTAAGTAGTGGTGCTATGTTTTAGAAGTAAGTGATCCTATGGCATTGCCAGAAAACTTTCCTGAACTTAAATAGAAAATCAGCATTCAAGTAAGGCAAATACAGATATCAAATGCAAAACTCCTCACTGTATACTGAACTTCAGCTGGTTCATTATAAAACACTAGACACGTTTTGTATGTAAAAGGATACATTTCACACACCTGCATTTTCTACTGATTTTGATAATTGACCCAGAAGTCTCTTGGTGTGTGCTTGAAGAGAATATCTTTGAACAAATATATGCATTGAAGAAACAGCTGANCAGGCACTCAAACTGCTGAATAAATCAAGCATGTGAAAAGGAACACAAATGGGCCCAGACAATTAATGGAAACAAAACTAATTAATTAAAGAAAACAACAATCTGATAGATGCCAAGGGTAATGTTGAGCCTGACCACTCCCTTTTAGTGTATTCAGGCTTATGTATTTTGCTCATCACTTCATTAAATAAGCTGCATATGCACGGAAGCTAAGCCAGTGCAATTTCTGATTCACAACAACCCCCCAAAGGGATCTCCTTAATCCAGTCACACTCATGGCTGTATGAAAAGCCTAAAAAAATCAGTTTCTATACAGGTAAACTTTTATTAAAAAAAAAAAAAAAAAAAAAAAAAGNTCTCTCCTCTCTACCCTGTGACCTAGCTGATTATTTAGTCCTGTGGAACTGTATCATCACAGGAATCTTGATGTCAGGAATTATTCTACTCAACTTCATAATTTAATTTACTAAACCAAAAACACTTAAAGGGGAATACTATAGTTTTACTTCCTTTTTCTTTGTTTCTTTGGAACTTTCCTAAAAATGGCCACATAGATGGATCTTTGTTCTGACTTACACCCAGTATCTTTTCTCCAAGAGTAGCACTATCTATCACACATTCATGGTGCTATTTACAGGGAATACATTTGTCTATTTTGAGTCTTCATCTCTCCTTTGTTAACACTGCTCTGGCAGGGAACCACAGCCAGAACATTTGTAACAAGCAAGCCAGCCTCTCCCTTTTCCACAAAGATCCCACTGACTAGAAAACCCCACCACCCACCACTCCCAGTCACTTGAGGACTACCACATCCCATACTCTCTTTTATGATACAGGACTGTTCACATGGTACTCCACTACCAGAATGCCAACAGCTATCACCAGATTATTTTGGGATCACTGTCTAGGAATTAGGACTAACATGTCAGGTTAGGCCAGCCCACAGTTCAGGCTGCTGATAGCTGCACATGTCTCAGTCTGATAGACAGCCTGTGCTTGTGCTTAGGTTGTAACTTCTTTTACAGGCATTAGCAACTTCAGCAAGTCGTATCAAGCTCCACCAGAACCCTCTACTCCCTGTGATGGAGCTGTAAGAGCCAAACTCGTGGGTACCCAGCAGTGGTACCTGCACCCTAAGGAAGGTGCACCTGCTGAAGCACCCTCTGAAGTCAGGTGAAAGCCTGCTTAGGAGACAAGGGAGGTGAACTTAGATTTGATCAGAGAACGACCATCCACGTTTGAAATAAAATGCAGATTCATCTTCTTCCTTTACAAGCAGATTAACAGTAGTTAATCAACACTGCAAAGTCAGAGCTGCAATATATCACACTACATGGCCAGGAAAGTAATTTAGATTTTCTCTCACAGTCTGGAAAGCAGAGAGGCTGTGTTTTGTTTTAAAGGTTTGTTTTGTTTTGTAAATTTGGTACCCTGGTGATTTGGGGGTTGGGTTTTTTGGGTTTGTTACTTTTGATTTGTGTAGGTGGGTTCTTTGAGGTTGCTCTCAGCTTGGTATTTGTTTTTTTGTTTGTTTGGTTTGGTGTTTGGGGTCTTTTTAACACTTAGAATTACAGATTCTCTGCAGACCTTTATTGAGTAGAAGGTTCCCTATAAGTCCCTATTATGGCATGTATGGCAAGGGATCCCAAGCTTGGCTAAATGTGGTCTTCTTGTGCCAGGACTGCAATTCTTGGTAAGCTTTACTTTTCTTACTTAAAGAACATTTGCTCCTTCAGAAAAGAGTTGTTTCAGGTTGAATGAAGGATCCTTCTCTCTGCTCTCTGTAAAAGAGTACTCATGAAAGACAAAGTACAAATTTTAAATGTTATACCTCTGCAGCTTGATTGATATTGCCTTATCTGTTTAGGATACCAGATTGTATAAAGTTTTGGAGCAAAAAGCATTAAAGTCATCTTTCATAATAAAGTTAGGATTTCACAGTGTTTATTCAGATTAATATTTAAACACCCCCCTTTAATATAACCAATGCCATGAATAATTTGCAAAATAATTTGAGGAAATTAATAGTTTAAAACTTGGAATTATTATTCAAACTGCAGCAGCTACAAGAGATGAAAAGTATTGTTAATATTAATTAAGTATAAATAACTGTTTTAAAGAGCCTAGCCACAAAAATGCAGTACTTAAATATAAGCTCTGGATCTTTTAAAACTACTCTAAATTTGCAGAAGATTTAAACTCTTCCTGGTGAGTGCTTACATTTTGAATATGAATTAGTTGTTTGACTGCAGTAGTCATGTGTCTATGCACCATACCTTCTCTTCTTTACCACGACAGAAGATTGAAATCCTGACATACCTCATCACAAAGAACTTTCTAGCAGAATATTTTGCATAAGTCTAAATGAGTCATTCAGGGGATTTTTTTTAAAGACAATTTCTAAGAAGGGGAAAAAAAAAAAATCTACTGTAGCTGATTTTTTTCCCCAAAGTATCCTGAGGGAGTTTACATTAAGAGTTTAAAGAATGAAACTGACTTTGGTATTCCATTCCCAGTTGCTAATTTATTATGTGGAGGAAGTCACATGAGCCTTGAAAGAAATCTTGATGAAAAGGGATCTGTCTCAGCTGCATGGGGTTTAATTGACTTAGCCTTGCAGGAAGAATGCATTAGTATTATCTCTGCCTCTGTTTAACTATCAGCCAAATGGCAATCATCATGATGAATTAATTTTCTACTCTGCCATGCAAATCACTCCATTTGTGGACTCACTTCTCTGTTTAGCAGGACACCTGGTTGAAATCCATAGACCACAGGTCTAGTCAAGGTCACTGGAATAATTCAGCAGAAAGGGAGAAGACTGCCTAAGGACCACCACTTTTACCCTTCTGGTTACATTCAAACCAATATTTTGTTGGATTTTTTCCCCCGGGGGCAGGGCAAGTTTAGCAATTTTTACTGTAGGCCATTATATCTAATTAGTACTGGATATTTCTTTTATTTATCTCTAATGAACCAAATGCTCCCTTGACTGTTTTCAGAGTCTGGACCTGCATGAACTTACCTCAACAGAAGCAGCCTCAGGTTACATCCAGCATGCAGATGCTGAAAAGAGAGCAAATTTTGGTGCAGTGTCACTAGGCCTTAATCTGTAGCTCTTTCCTGCACTACTGATGATTTTATAGCTATGAAAAAAACAAGCCAGGAAACAGCCATCATCCCAGAGGACAGGGCATCTTCCAACACTACTGTCATTATTGCTGTAGCCAGCAAGCAGCATCAAAGAGGAAGGAAGAAATATGATTAAATTAACATAAATTTAGCAAGTCCAATATGGATTCAGGAGCAAACCAGAAAGTTTCTTCACACAGTAGAAGTTTCCTTCATCCATCTGTCGGGTGCAGGAACCCATGGGGAAAGAATGCCAAACAAGCAGCAAGTCCTCTGCAGTTTCACACAGCACATCAACATTTCCAGCAAATATTAAGGACTAGTGACACTCTTGCAGAGTCTCAAGATCATGAAATGATAATTGTTTAAATCCACAACAACCAGAAATCATCCTGAGAAGGCAGCCAGCATTCAGCTGAAGAATATTTTTTGCAAGCGCACATTGCCAATCCTTAGTTATTTCCCTCTAGTATTCAGCAAAACATAGCACTTGAGATAAAAGGAGAAAGATCACACAAAGCCTAATTGAATTAGCTTAATTATTGTGCATGGGGAAAAAAAACAACACAGAAACAAAAGTGCTGTAGAGAAGATTTTGTTTTCCCAGCTGCTAGTTTTTTTCAGGAACGTATGTGATTACTGTGATGATAGATAACCTAAAGATAGGATGCCCCTACAGTTGGAAGGCACACATGGGACTAAAGAAATAGGTTTAGGTCATAGGTGTAGATTATACTTCACACGTTAAAGACCATCTGCAAGGATGAAGCCAGTTCCTGAAGATGGTTCATGGCAGATGTGGGCCATCAAGAACAGAAATACTATTGCATATAAATTTATTATACAATCTTTATTATACTAATCTAATTCCACGGGCAAAGTGGAAATGTCACATATATCTATTTGTAAACAGTCTGATAAATTCCAAACACAAAAACAGCAAGTTTTCCTTGACTTTAGAGAAAATGAGAACAGCAGACTCCATCATCAAGCAAAAAGTTAACATGATAAAATCATTAAATCATAGTTAAATAATAGTTTTGCTTCAATGGTCACTTATTCATACATTACCAGGCAATCTTTGCAGGAAGCTTATTTAGGACCATTGTGATTTAATGAAAACTTCTGGATGAACTTTCTGCACAGGACATCCTCCCCTATATGATTATCTCAAACTTAGGTAGAATGCTGTTTGGACAGAGGCTGAGATATTGCACTTTTTAATTTTTTTCTCCTTATACAACAAGGTGGAAATGAAAATTGCTAAGCAGGGCAAACACCCTAAATAATTTGATTAGTACATGTCCTCTTTGATAAGGACTTCATACACTGGCTGAACAAAAGGTAAAAGCAGCTTTTGAAAGCTACAAATGACTACAAATTAACTTGCTTTAGCTCATGTATATATTTCTTTACAAGCCAACCATTCTCCTAAACAACAAATTAGTTATACAGTGTATTATCTCACTAATAAACAGGTTGATATTTCAAAATTAGGATCCAATCTATGGCTTCAATAGCCAAGCCAAAGTGCTCTTTAAAAGCAGTCCAGCAACCACTTCCAAGACTCTTTGTAGATAATACTATTTATGCTATCTGATTGCATCCTGCAGCATAATTCAATCACATTGTGTTCTTGATACCAATCACACAGGATAAGGACAGCAAAAAGCTCACCTTGGCATTCAGTATAATATTTGCCAGGTAACACAAAGCATCACATCACTCATAGAGTTCCAGATACAAGAGGTGGGACTTTACTTAAAGTAATTGCAGAAATTCAGCAATGGATGGGGCACCACAGAGAGACACTGGTACCATGGTAGGAGATATGCTAGCTTTTTCAAGGAAGACACTTGTACTCCAAATTTACCTAATGCCAGGGTAGGGGGTTTCTTCCCCCACTGCTGATAACCACAAACAAGTCACTACTTCATTCAAGTCAGTGAATTATTCTTAGCTTAAAAAGAGAGAAAAAGAAAAAGTGCTGAATTAAATTCTGCCAATTAGGGATTCATATTGCAGGGGATCACTGTAATCAAAATAAATCCATTACCTTAAATGTCCAATGGGTATAGAGTTAATGACGAGATGTGAGCACTTATCCACACGACAGAATCAACTGCAGTACACAACCAACACACTTGCACTCAGCCAGCTAAAATGATAATTGTTTACAGATGCTGCAGGTCTAAAGCTAGCTTAAAGACACATATAGTATTTCTTTAGATCCACATTTGAAATAGCAGGACCTCTTAGCATACAAAAATACTGTTGCCAAGGCAACAGTATACATAAGGCAGGAAATTAAAAAACTCAGATATTTAAAGAGCAAGGTATTAAATTTAGTATCTTAAATAAACTGCTACCTGGATAACCTTTTACCATTGAAATGAAAAAGAAATGCTCACTTTTGATCAGAGACTATTACTTAACAGGATTTAAGTTTTGAGACATTTTGGTAACATATTTCAGAGCAGTTTTCATCCCCTCCAGTTCTGTTCAGACTGAAATGACTAAGTAGCAAAAGCTGCAAGTGATCAGCACTTCTGAACATACCAGATCCCATGCTCTTTAAATCCTTAAATAGGTGCAGAAAAAAAAAATCTACCTAACTACCCAAAAGTCAATGTTTTGTCCTACAGTTAGGCATTTGCTACACCACAATGAGCAGATTATATAGGGGATGGTTAGGTCCTCATTCTGATAAAAAGAAATGCAGCCTGTCAAGTATAATAAAAATAATGGAAATACCTCAAAATAAAAGAAAACAAAAACAAGATTAAAATTCAATTTCAGCAAGAGAAACATATGTAATCTAATTTTATCTGGAAAAAAAACCAAAAGATTGATTTGAGTACAATAGTTTATAGCACATAATGAAGCCCTGAACTCAAGAAAAAATTTATTTCAGTGATTAAATTATTTTACCCATCTAAACCGCATATTTAAAAATCACCTTCTACATAGACACCTTTGCATGCTGTGATTGTAAACATACAAAACTTTCTAGTTCATTCTGCTTATTAGATCCAGCTAATCTATGTCTGAAGTGGGATGAAGAACAGGAGGATATTACTACCACTTCACTTTTGTTCCACAATTGCTTTGCAAGCTACAAGTGTCCCACAAAACCACGGATGAACTGGCAAGTTAGTCTCACAAATTAGTCTCAGCAGTTTATATCCATATTTTCATTCTGTTTCATCAGCAGAGGGATTTTTTTTTTCCTTTAAGCAATATGAAACTATATCAATCCAAACTCAAATTTTGTGTGTAAAATATTTATATATAAATAAAATATTTATTTTGACACATGTATCAGCCTTATGACTGTGACCCTGTACATTCCCCTTATGCAGTAGCTTCACTCAGCCCCTAAAGCCATTTTGGACAAGAGCCACAATGATGCATATAGGTAAATGTATTATTAAAGAAAGGCCTTATAAAAATCAGCCCTGCTCTTCTGAATTACCAACTAGCCTGTAAGTTCCCAGAAGAAAGAATCAAAGGAATGAGAGGCAGTTAACACAACAACCTATTCTAGTAAGAAAATTAAGTCTGCACCTGCATAAACAATACATCTATCCCATGAGAATCCGTGAAGAAGATATTTAAACAATCCAAGAACAGAGATTTGATAGACAGGCAAAATGCCATTTACTAACCAATGAACTGAGTGGCGAGAAAACTACAAGCCAATTGGAGCTAAACACGAGGTCTGTGGAAACTGTATAAAAACGAGTTATGTGAATAAAGAATTGGTTTTTTTCTGCAAGAAGAAACTGAGTCCCTTCTGCTTTACTGCAGCGCCACAATTCCTCCCACGTGCTGCTCTTGAGGAACAGGGACACCACGCACAGGTCCCCAGCTGTCACCCACCAGAGCCGGCTCCGCACGTCAGCAGCAGTCAGGCATTCCTTTTATTTCTGACGGGGATCCAAGGATGGCAGCAATGCACACCAGGGCCACAGGAGCCGGGGTCACTCGCTGATGGCTCACAGCAGCGCCCCGGGAGCAGCAGGGTGTCCCGGGCACAGGGGACACTGTGTGCCAGCCCCGGGCACGCCAGCACCCCCGGCATGGGAGCGATGCACTGCCCGGCTCAGCCGGGGCAGACGAGGCTGCTCCCATCGGCAATGCCCTCGGATTCACGCACGGACTCGCTTATGCAGACACACTTGTCAATACATTCGTTTTCTCAGCGCTGACACCCCCCTGCCATCACTTCAGCGCTGCCACCCCCCTGCCATCACTTCAGCCAAGCGGGCAGAGCACACCCTGTGCTGTCCCCTGTGCAGTGAGCGACCCAGGGAGCTCTCTCGGGTCTCTGGATGCTTGGGGGAGAAGTCCCCACCCAAATCATCCAGGTTGGGATACGCACTAACCATTCTGGTCACCTACAGTTCCCACATCAATGAAGCTCGGGGAAGGCAGATGGAGCAAAGAAGAGAAAAAAAAGGAGAACCACCATTATAAGTCTACTTAATTGCTTTTATCACCATTACATGTTGTAGCTCTACCTTTTAATGGCAATTAAGTACAAAAAGAAAAGCAAACATATATCCTGGAAACTCGGTTAATGCTGTATAGTGCCAATTCCTAACAATTGCTTTGTTATGCTGTATATAAAGAACAAAATAGTTGTCTTCTAGTCAGAACTTCAAGTCATGTAACTTAACAGAAGGCAATGTGGGTGAGATAAAGTCCTCACTCAAACCCTAAACCACACCAAATCATTTTTCTAAGCAGTCACCAAGTTAAAACAGCAGCCTACTCCAGATCTGCATGATTTTGTGCTGTAAGTTCAGAACAAATGAGGTCTTAAGCACTTTTCTGAAGGCTGCATATGAACTGAAGAAATTAGAGTGCTTTGTGTTGCTAATCATGACTACAGTTACTAAGTTCTGAAACAGTAATAAAATCTAAATCTTCATTAAATTTATGAGAGAGTATTTATGGCATGCAGATTTCTTTTTACTGCATAAAACCACTCACTCTCGGCTTTGGGTTGCATTTACTTTTTTTTTTTTAAAGTGTTCTTTCAACATAGCAAGTATGCAAATGCATTTAAGACTTGATGGTGCTATTTAACTGTACAGCCAGGAAAGACATACTGAGAAATGGAAACCACATGTTCTTCAGAGAAATTAAATCACAAAGAAATTTTATTAAGCTCTGCAACATCCATTTCCCAAGGCATGGTCTCCATGCATTCAACAAACATGACATCAAGTACATTAGAGATCCACACTTACTAGACTGGCATGCTTATTAGTGGTTTGGAAAGTGACTGTAGCTTGTAACATCCACACTTGCAGTTGTTTTACACTGTCTCTTTGCTAATACTATCTCAACAGCTCTCTGGAGCAATCTGAGCTCAAGAGCTGCACGGATTCTGGTTTAACACTGGTATTTTAAGAACGGCCAGTGCCCCTGTACACAGCAAATGAGTATGTTCAGCCTCAGTCTCACACCAGGAAGAAACAGAGTAGTCCATCAGGTCTGGGGAAAGGCCAATTTGCATGGGAAGCATTAATTTGAAGAGCCAGGCAGACATAAATGAATACCATTGTGGCCAGAAGAGACCGTAAGATAAATGGCTGGACTGATATTTTACAACGGGCTGAATCCAGTTACCTGCATTTTAATAAAGCTAACCTTACAAAAGAGTACTAAATGCTGGACCAAACACCTCTAGATATGGAGGATCGATCCCTAGGGGTCAACCATCTTCTCTGTGCAAGATATTACATGTTTTAAATAAACTTATTAGCTTTGACTTCTCCTTCCATATTGCTCCCTCCCCTAGTAGGCATTCAGCATCCAGGATTTTCTGGCCATGAATATACTTAAAGTTACTTCTGCAACATCTCATAAAAGGCTTAAAACAAATCATTGGCTAAGCTCCATAGACATTCCCCTTGGATTTCAGGTTTTGTGGATATTTTCCAACACATTTCTCATAGTAGAATCAGCCATGCCACATACAAGAGTCAAAAATAAACTTTCCTACACCCATATCCCTTTGTCATCACATGACATGGACATGCTGAACAGAGCCCATGCAGTGGCCACTAAATTCTTCCCTCTCTCTGGCAGCACAGCTTACATTCCTCACTTCTAAGCTCTGCATATGTGTGAATCTTCTTCAAAGCTCAGGCAACTCAAGCCACTCTGTATGAGTAAGAAATGATGAATTAATGTCAGAGCGTGAAATTATCCCCACAGAGATGCAACAAGGAAAACCTAATTTTGTTACAATTCTATGATGGTAACATCTGCAATACAACTGTTTTTTGTGTTTTAAACAATTTAGTAGGTATTTTACTGCTAGTGCTGCTATTTGTGTGTGTGTTGTAACATACTGAAGAAGTCACTTGATCAATAAAATTTGTACATAAAGAGTATTTGACAGAGCCTACTTTCCTGTAAATTGTGCTAACAAACTTTAAAATTTCATCCTTACATAAAGTTAATCTTCATTACATTTTTCAATCATTTTACTTAGAACTGACAGCAGGATGCCCAAATTAATGCTATTAGCATCAGCCATTCATCCTAATAAAATATTGGTGCTATGAGCTTTTGAACATTACCTTAAATCTGCAAGTATAGAATATTTTTATATGGCAAACACAACAACATATTCTACCCTATCTTTCCTCTGGTTTCATGAGAAGACAAGACTTACACCTGCCAAAGGTCAAACTTCCTATCCAGGAGCTGCTGGAAAGCAGCAACCCCCTGAAGCATGAAATTAATATAAACATAGTGAAAAACAAGTGAAATACAATCTCTTTTAAAGCCCATCCAGTACTTGGTGGCCTAAATCTCCATGAGCTTGCTACACTATTTTCATATTCAGTCACCAAGATCTTCCTTACTGGATCCCAAAATCCCTTCTGCAGAAAGTGCCTCCTTTTCTAGATAGTGCCACATGAGAACAATTCCATTTGCTCACCATCACTACAGACTTAAGGTGTATTTACGATTATGCTGTGCCACCATTTCACTCTTGAGAACCTCTCCTGAAACTTCCAACCCAAATCTGTTCGAGAATGAATGTCCAAACAAATAGAGAATCCCAACTCCAGAAATGCCTTAAGTAAGTCATGGGTTACAGAAAAACCCCAACCCAAAACACCCATCATAAGGCTTGTAAACAAGATCCCATCAAGTTCTTCTCAAGTTTGCTTGTGCCAACAGCTGTTTTAATTTGTTGTTCATTACTGCTCCCCAAATCCATAGTCAGATTTTAAGCACTGCATTTCAAAGTTGGGTAATAACAACAAAAGATAAGCTGAGTAAGAGATCACTGTGGGGTATACCACAAAACAAAAAGAATACCTGTGATGAATATTACCATGGAAATTGAATTTCCTTATCTCTTAAGGCTTATAAACATCTGGGGCAATTCTGTAATTCTTAAACTGATTCTGTTTCTTATTCATCATAGATAATACAGCAGGGAATTTTGTCCAATTAAGAAGCACAAGTGTTTGTTCGGTGTCTACTGCTAACATCTAAATCCTAATACTGCTTTATAGCAGGAAACTTGAAAAACGTTTTAGAGCCATTTGAGATCTTACACTTATTATGATGCAACTAACATATTGCCACTGAAGTTGATCTGGAAACAGACTTTCCAAGTGAAACAGAGTATAAGGGATAATTAGGAAATGCATAGGTAACATTTCCTGTCTAGCTTTTCAGAGAGCGTCTGTTCTCAATTATGAATTTTTAAAATGGGAAATCAAACTGAACATTGAAAGTAATTACTAGCTATAGGGAAAAAAAAAGTAGGAAGGAAGCACTCAGTTCAGAGTTGTAAGCATTTAGCAGTACAGTTACTGCCTCCAACTTCACTTTCTGAAAATTACACAATTGAAGATTTTTTTTTTTTTTAATCTTCAAGTTTTCTCATCTCCAATCAGCAACTGCCCAAATATTTCATTACACACTAACAGGACAAGCCTTTAAACGAAGGGAGCTTTTCTCTGTGTTGCACTCAGTCGGCATTTTATATCCCCTAAACCGTAAGTGAGCTAAGTATGGAACAGGGAACATGTGATGCTATAAGGGGTAACACAAGCAGCCTAACCAGGAATGACTATGGAGACAGCTCACCAGATACTTCTTTCACATTCTCATGGTGCAGAAACCCAATTAAAAGACACAGAAACCAAAAGGTTTGTGGGGAAAAAAAAAAATTAAACAAATCGCCACCTAACTCTTCACCGATTCCTACTGTCCACAGGCAAAACCAATCCGTTAAAATGCCAAATTGAAGGAGAAGCTATTATTATGAGAAGAAACAGTAGAGTGATAACATCAGAAAAAAAACCAGGAAATCTTGAGGAACTGCATCACTGGGACTTCAGCGGGAAAGCACCAAATTCTGCTGCAGGAGTGTTTTTACACTACCTGACTAAATGCAACATTCACAAAATGTATCACAGAAATCGTAAGTTCTACTTACTACCACCCAAACACTTCCAGGCTGAAATTGCCATAGCAGCCCTAATTATTCCATAATGCATGACGAGTGTTTTGTTGCAGTTTTTCACAGGTACAAGAGAGATAATTTGTAAAAAGTCACTTAACCGTCTAAGAACATCACTATATCAAGGCTTCTTTACTGGGCAAACACATACAGCCTTGAGAAGAGTTAATTTAACTTGTAGCTCCACATGCACTTGCACTGCAAACGCTGAATGGCCTATAAATACCTTTACTACGACGGATTTGGTTTCTTTCCAGGAATTTAACCAAAAAAAAAAAAAAAAAAAAAAAAAAAAAAAAAAAAAAAGCAAGCCCAGGCACCTGAAACTTTATCCTCTGGGGGAGCGAGCGTTACAGCTGCTCCCACTTGCAGCTTTAACAACCTGCCCGCCAGCACAAGCGGCACAGGCACAGCCCCAGGCAGGGGACGCCCGGGGGTCCCGCACGGTGACACTCATTTGTTGGGACACGGACACGAGCGCGGCGCCCGTCGCGCCGAGATGCGCGATTGGCCCAAGGAGCGCAGGGAGAGCCCTTTCTACGCCGCACGGCGAAGGGAGAAGTTCAGCTAATACAAAAAGTAATTCCGCAAAGCAGCGCCACGCAGAGCTCCCGAGCGCTGGA
The DNA here is from genome assembly GCA_013400855.1 of Buphagus erythrorhynchus. Classification (NCBI taxonomy): domain Eukaryota; kingdom Metazoa; phylum Chordata; class Aves; order Passeriformes; family Sturnidae; genus Buphagus; species Buphagus erythrorhynchus. Next base: position 39,816 of record VZTT01049932.1, read on the forward strand.
TGCGCTGCGCAGGGACGCGCCCGCCGCGGGAGCGCGGAGCGGAGCGGTTCCTACCCGAGCGGCTGCGGATCACATCGCGGAACTCATCGGCCGCCGCTTCGCTGCCAGCAGCGGGGCCCGGGCGTCCCGGCTCAGCCATGCCCCAGGAGCTGCCGAGGGAGGCGGGGAGCGAGGCTGGATGGCTCGGGCCGGGCCAGGCACTGCCCGCCCTGAAATAGCGCTGGGGAGGCGGCTGCGGCCCCCCGCCCCCGCGGGGGATGGATGGATGGATGGATGGAGAGGAGCAGGGAGCGAGCAGGGCTCCCCCCGGGGCAGGAGCGGCACCGCCCGCGGCAGCGAGGGGGCGGGCGGGACGGAGCCTCCCTGTCCCTGGCATTGGCCCAGGGTGCCAACTTTCGGGGGAGTATCCGCTCAGCCGCACGGCCCCGAGCAGCCCGCGGTGTCCCGGCAGAGCGGTCAGGGCAGCGGGGCGATGCCCGGCCCTGCCACCGGCCCCCCAGCCCTGCCCAGGCCGGGCAGTGCCCGTGTCCTGCCCAGCTCTGCCCGGCCCGGGCAGTGCCCGTGTCCCCCAGCCTTGCCCAGCCCTGGCAGTGCCCGTGTCCTGCCCAGCTCTGCCCGTCCCGGGCAGTGCCCGTGTCCCCCAGCCCTGCCCGTCCCGGGCAGTGCCCGTGTCCCCCAGCCTTGCCCAGCCCGAGCAGTGCCCGTGTCCCCCAGCCTTGCCCGGCCCGGGCAGTACCCGTGTCCCCCCGCCTTGCCCAGCCCGAGCAGTGCCCGTGTCCCCAGCCCTGCCCAGCCCGGGCAGTGTCCGTGTCCCCCAGCCTTGCCCGTCCCGGCTAGTGCCCGTGTCCCCGTGTCCCCCGGCCCGGTCAGTGCCCGTGTCCCCAGCCCTGGCAGTGCCCGTGCCTTGCCTCGCCGGGTGCGAGCCCTGGAGCGGGGAGCGCACCACAAACGCGCTGGAGTTTGTCTTCTGCCCTCTCCTTTGTAGCTCATCCTCGGAAGGGCGAAGGTTCTGAATACCTCGTCCTGGGGCACTGCTCCAAAGCCACCCGAGTGGCACCTGCAGGCTGGTCAAATCCCTCTTCTGTTTTCAGGAAAGCGGGACGCAGGAAAACATTTCCTCTTGTGTTTAATGCAGGAAAGGCGCATCTTTGTCCCCCGTCACTGTAGTCAAGGGACAAAACGCTTCCCGCTGGCGCTGCTCCCTTGCAACCTTCCATTAAGTGTCAATTCGGATGGCTGCCACCAGCCCACCATTATTCCTTTCCCCTCAATTTTCTCTCCATACCAACTTTCAGGACTTGCCTTTTATGCTGTTTCCCTCATCTCTCCAGGCCCCTAAGAAGATTGCATCACCTCATGGGGAAAGTAACCAGGCACAGGAAATAAATGCTCTTGGATGTATTTAAGCACCCACTCGCCGTGCAAGAGAAATCCAAGCTCTTAAAAATTGCACCTTAAAATACAGGCAAGCAGAGAATTACTTGTTTTTGCTAGTTTATGGGACATCAATGTAGCATGTTTAATACAAATGTAGCCTAGCTGCTTTTCAGCTCTAACATCAATTCATAGATAATTCATAAACATATATAGAGGGACAGGAAATTAAGGATAAGCTGTAGACAGGATGTATGCCTTCACTTCTATTTGTATAGGTAAATGACTTGCATCTCTTCATGTATTCCAGAGTATATCAGGAGAAATGTACTCTTTTGAAGATAACAGAGTCAAAAAGAATAGAACTAGGTAAGAAAACCAGGTCACAGACAATGAACAATTAACAGGAAAACTATTTACAGGCAGCAGGGCATGTGTGGTGGATTCTGAGGAAAGGGGCTTGTCCCCATGGGAAGCAGCAGGACACACCCTCCACACAGAGGGTGTCTCGTGGCTGGGTTCTGCCCTCCTGTTGTTCATAAACAGTTTTAAGAGATTAAGTAGATGAGGAGTTTTTTCATAATCTGATAATTCCAAAAGTATTTTTAACGTTTGTTTGTGATGATCAGTGTTTATTACTTCAACAAAGTGAGTGGGAAAAGAATGAAGCATTGCCAGCCTTAAATACTAAAATAACATTACTCAGAAAATGCATGAAATTGTCCTTGGATTATTCAGGGGAGAGATACTATATTTCTTTGTCCATATTCCCATTTTCAGTTCCCTCTGGTTGCCGCTGGTGTGTGCCAACTCTCACAAACTTCCAGTGAGGCAATTTTGGCTCCCACCGCAGGGATTCTTGCTAGAAAACCTGTCAGAGATCAAATTTCAGGCTGGGTTACACCAGCTAGCGAGGAGAGCCTATATTTTCTCCTCAAATATTACCATTCTGTTTAGTACCCTGTTATCGCCCACTGCCAAGTTTTTCCCAGGCTATCAGCTAGATTCTCCCAGTCCCACAGCAATCCAGACATTCGGTAATTCGTGTCTGTCTCCCCATGTCTTGGTTTCTCGGCCTCTGCCTCTCCTTTCTAAGCTGACTTGTTTTTTTTTGCATTCTGGCGCCTTGGGGAAGGTGGCAGTTCCCGCACGCCTTCCCCTCCCCCATAACATGCACAGCATTGCAGAATTTAAAATAGGATTCATGCACTTCTCAACAGCTGATCCAGAGCCTCCCATACGTTCTGTTCTGTCTTTACAACCCGTGTGGGGAGACAGTATAGCTGCTTCCTTCTTCTTATTCCAGCTCGTCTTCTGTCTGTTCCCGAGGCCAAAATGGAGGGAAGATAATTTAACCTCATTTTGGCCAAGTTATGATCACTGTTCTTCCATAACAGCAATGTAGGAGGAAGGTTATCAGGATAGAGAGAAAAATTTCGTGACTGGCACTTGTCACTCCAGACTGCCTGTATCAGAAGCCAAAATCTCAATACTGTGATCTGACAACAGGAAGAACACTATCTTATATGAATATATGCTTATATTCAGCATTTAAGAACACATTCTTAAATGCTGAATCTGTTCATCTTTGTTTTAGAGACCCAGCAACACTGTATGCACAACTTCAATGCTAGAAGGCTTAATAGATTTGATTGACTTTATGAGCAGGCATAGTCTCTTAGTATTCAGTACCTCACATTTTGGTGAAAAAGTAAAAGTTAAAAAGTAAAAATTCTGCATCCCAATTCTGCAAACACTACCTACATATATATCTACACACACACATATGTATGTTTGCAGCACCACTGTTGGTTGAGTTCAGAAAGTCTCCAGCAAGAATTCCCTGCTTTTCCTGCATTACAATTATTATCATTCTTAAGAATAATTCATGCTTAAGAGTCTTGCTTCCCCACAAACAGGAATCTTGTTTGAGACAGATCTGGTCTCCAGGAAGCTAATCTAATCACAAAACTTTCTGAAGTATTTAAGCTCCTGAAGTCCAAATCAAGGTAAGACACTAGAGCAACATATGTTACATTCTTTTGATAAAGTTATTCCATCGTGTAAATCAGTCAGAGAAAAAAAGGTTTTACATAGCACTTTCCCAGAAAAATTATTCTATTCATGAAGAGGCTTTTCTATCAAGGCCCCCAAACATCACAGTAAATGTCTTCATCAAGCAACTACCAAATAGTGGCGAGATTGATTTGTGGCACTGCCTAATCATGTAGAATCTCTGCATCTAAAATTCTCCCTGATTTCAGCAACAGTACATGTGTGTTTTAAGCTCAGATGCAGAGAACTCTTAGATCACACTGGTGCCTGTAGCACTGCAAAACCTCCATTCAGCACACTCTGTGAATTTTGAAATATGTAACTTCTTTAAAACTCAGTGGAAACTACCATTCCCAAAACTTAGTAACATACTGTATGCTTAAAAGAAGAAGAAGAAGAAAGTACAAAACAAACACAGAACAAGCAACAAGAGTAATTGGCTGGTTTTGATAGTGAATATTTGACGTGTAACTTTTGAAGTCGTTCTCTGGGATGCATGTGTGTGTGTGCATGTACTTATGTGTGTGTATATATGTTCCTGTAGAATGAACATTGTTTGTTGCTTAAGGATGAAAAGAGTACGGTCAGGATCAATGATGCTAAACAAGAACTGGCAAGACTTTCTCGTCAATTCTTGTCCCTGGAAACAAGTTTCACTCAGTTTATAGTCACCATGGAAAATTTTACACTGTGTGTTTAATGTATGCTATTGGAATTATTTGGTTAGATTTTTATCAAAAGCTGAGGCTGGTTAATAAAAATACTAGGGAGGCCTTCAGTTAGAAATTACATTTTAGGATGAACAATATATTTTAATGAGTAAGTGACAATTATTAAAAGACAATTTCAGCAAATTATTGACTTAATAATAGACTCTCAAACATGATCAGAGTCTGAGTTTGGGTGTTCTGAGTGACAGATTATCTGTCCTTAAAGGCATCTGTATGCTTTGATTCCACTTAAATATACTGATCTTTTTTTAGCTGCATGTTTAAAGGAGAATTGTTGCTAGTCATGTTAATGCAGCTGTTTATTGTCAACTACAAGCTGAAACAAGCATTTTCTTGTTCAAAATTAGACTTTATCCACAATCTTCATTAATATAAACAATCTAATAAATATTAAAATAGACCAAAAGATCATATGGGAAGATATCCCAACTTTCAGGTCAGTAATCATAATCCTTGGCAAGAAAGGTCTGAAACTTTAGGAGAAAATTTAACATTCTGGATTAAAATCTTTTTTAATGGTGCATGCCTTTTCCAGGAGGTCATGTTACATTCTGGCTCTGCCAGGCCATTTGTGATGCATCAGAAATATTTCTACAGCTTGATTAATCTAGGTAAGAGAGCTCTTTGTAAAAGTCTACCAAAACATCATCCTCCCTGAAAAAAGAAGTTCTTTATTCTAACCACAGTGAATGACCTATACTATATTAAAACCAGTTTTCTTGGCTAGGTAGGATTTTGATTCTCATATTATCTTTTAATTATTCTGTAAATCAAAATGAATAAACAGTCAGAAAAGTACATAAAAGCTTTCCTTGTGATAATTTATGCTTTAAAATGATGGCTTTGAAGCAAAAAAGGAAGTATGGCTGTGCTACAGACTTCATCTGCCCTAACTAATTTATGGCATCTCCCTCAGCTAACAAGAATCACATGGTGTAAATGGAAAATGAGGCTCTACTGGTATTGAAAATAAAGAGGTAATTTATTTCCATCTTTCAGAAGTGCTATTCAAAACTGCATATAGGCTTTTGTCACAGCTGATTAAAAAGCTTGGGTTTCATCTTAGAATTAGTTTTATAATCTATTGAAGCAAAACTGAAAGTCAGCACTCTAAATACACTGAAAAACCTGAAAGCTTATTTGCTGATAAGTACTTACTAAATTGGTGACCTGCTTACCTCCTTGGAACACAAATACTGGTGAACAGCATGAAATCTTGTCGTGGGCTTCCTCAAGAGTTTGTGATGGATCATGTTATGCCTTTGTTCTGCTTTTTTTTTGCTGCTATGATGTTGGTAAAATTAAAGATGTATTAGAAAGATTTACATATGAAGCAGTGCTGTGAAATGTTTACTTTAGGTTTGATTTTTGGTATACCTAATTCTGGAGAAAAATGTATGTTGAATCTTTAATAAAAAAGGCCTTTAAGTAACTGAAACTAAACAAAAAATACATGCCAAAAGGAATTATTTATTGCACAATGATGTATGCTGGATTAAAAAGTTACAAAATAACCTCTCAGTTACAGCACTCATAACCATATTTACAAAGGCAATCAGCAGTGCCTCATGCATAGACTTAAGCACTCTGTGAAGTAATGCCTAATTACATTTTTATAGCTATCATTAGGCATCTTTTGGCTTTTACTGTCATGTGCAGTAAATGCCTAAATGTTTTGGTCCCTATCCTCAAAGATATTTTGACATCTAGTTCTCATTTTTAATTTATAAAAATTAGGGACCATTTGGGACCTTTTCCCAAAGCCAAAGTATTTGAAATTTTGTCTCTTGGAAGAGTATTTGAAATTTTGTCTGTGTTGGAAACTTGTGAACAAAACTAGATTGACACAGTAATCTGGATCCAACACTGCTGTGCCTACAACTTCAATAAAATAGTCTATTTAGTTTGGGGTTTTTTTAAGTGTTCTTCACCAAATCTTTATGCTATTTCTATTAGTATCATAGTCCCTAACAAATAAGCCAGTATAGATATATCTATACTTGGACAAAACTGCCCATCACATCCAAGGAACATTCAATCCATAAATGAAGTGGTTTAGTTCCAGAGAGACCTCATCATTACCCAAAATAAAATGTCTCCAAACTCAAGGAAAGTTTTTTTTCTCCCATATTCTATTCTTCTCAACATCATTGCAGTAGTTTAGTAGTCATTTAAAACAGAAAACTGTAGGGTTTTGTTGGTTTTTTTTGTTTTTTTTTTTTTTAATTTTATTTTCTCCTTTCTTGTGTGTGTTGTATAGAAAGTTGCACTTCCTGTAATAAATATTCCTGATTCCCCTAAAAGCTTCTGAAAAAAGTCTGACATGTTAGTGTGAGCTGTATTTGATCTAAATTTATACATGTCCTTCATGGTTGTTTGGCATGTCTGCTGGGGCTTCCATTTACAGAGGAAGAGTTAAAGAATAGATCACTGTGTGTGTGGCATATGCATGATTATATGCATGGGTTATGGTTTGTTCTTTATGCCTAAAAGAATGCTCTTTCTTCAGTAAAAAAAAAAACACACCAAACAAACAAAAAAAAACCTAGAGTAGTTTCACTCTCCATTTTCCTAGTCTTGCATAGGCGTAAATTCACTTGTTTAAGTTTAGGAACGTGAGTAGAGGCAAAAAAATATTCAGATAGTAGTCCTGTAATTGACTTAATAATAAAGGTAGACAACAGATATTTGAACACAAATAAAATTACAAAGTCTTGCTCTGAGTATCATATACCTGAACCAGAAAATTCCAAGGCATTCATCAAAATGACCCAGCATTGTGTTAAGTAGAGAACCAGTAACGAAACAAATTGGTAAAAGGGTGCAATAAAGCAAGCCAGTGATCAAGCACTTCTGCTTCATCGTGCTGGTAAAATAGCACTTAGTTTACTTTCACAAGCACTACTGTCTAAGAAATAAAATGTCATTCTAAAGAGCAAATGTCAAGGAACTTGAGCCGCTGGGACTTAGGAAACTGTTGTTAAAGAAGCAAAAACCCTGGAGTGGCATAAAGATTTTGGGTAACTTGGATGTGCTGCAGCTTGAGAATGGGGCAAAACACAAGTATGGTATTTTCTGAACTGGTTAAATCCCTGAAAAGCAAAAAGAGTAGAGAAGCTGTAGTATTCTAATTGTTAAAACTGTAATTGCCAGCTCAGGTTTGCATGAATTTACAGGGGCCTTTTTAACATGAGGTTAATTAGCAAGGCTTTTAAAGGCTTTTCCCATCCCTGCACGTCTCTCAGAGCCCAGAAGCAGCTGATAATTTTTACCAGTACATTGCTGCTCACCTGTCTGTGTGACATCAGTGTGCAGTCACAATTCAATTCCAGCCAGTCGTGTTTGCACGTTGCTGAGCCACACTGTGATTGGAATTAATGGATTCTCACATTGCCTCTCCCAGGAAATCCAAGGACCACCATGCACCTCTGGAGGTACCTGCCTCTTTTAAGACTAGTCTTGGAGCAAAGCTCCACTGGGCTTTTTTGCCATCAAGTTCTTCTCTATGGGGAAAGTCAGATTTCATATTCCTGGACTGACTGTCAGGGATTATCAGCAAGTGTACAATTCACATTCAGAATATTTGCAACAAACTCCTATTTTTGAATGACATTTTGTCAAGGTCTTTTTAATTATTTTAATTGTCAAGTGTATCTACAGATTGACCTGTCAGCTATGAGGCAACTGCTCTGGTAAATCATTGTGGTTGTAGAGGAATTTCCACCAAAATGTTTTAAATAATTGCACTAGATTGAAGGGTTAGTGACTAAAAAGGATTGGAGAAGTTAGAAAGAAGCATTTGAATCTTTCCTCTCAACAAAAACAAAGGAAAAACACAGTAAGAGGTCATTCTTCTCTTATGAAATTCCTCAATTACCTGCAGAGTTAAAAGGAAGCTTTTAGTCAGATCTGTTCATGATTAAAACATATTAGCAAGTCTGAACAACTTATATATTAATTCAACCATGTTTTTTTTCTACTCTGAATGATGTTTTACTCTTTCAAATATTTGTAAAGAAGACATGTGCCCAGCACATTGAATCCACATTCTTATAGTTGAACTACTGAAGGAAGCCCAGTTAGAAATGTGTCTCTGCAGAGCACTGAGGTGTCTGCCAGCAAACCTAATGTGCACAGTCAGAATCACTTTATATATGAATAACCAGCATGGCCATGGCCCTTTAACGCTTCAGGACTAATTTCACAGGTTTAGTTTCTGTCCTTACACATCTCAGGGCAGCTGCCCTGGGGCTGGGAATGTGGGGACTCCCCATGGGAGGGGTGAGGCAGGGCTGGGCAGTCTGGCTGCAGCTCACTGTGCCAGCCCAGAGCAGCTGGGGGCACTGGGCAGGTCAGTCCTGGGCACTGGGCACCTGCCTGGCTTTGTCTGGGGCTGGGACCTGAGCCACTGGGTGGGCACAGCTCTGTGGCACCTCTGGCTGGGAAGGGCAGGGCTGTGGGGAGTTGGAGGCTGGTCCTGCTGGGGTGCTGGAGCATGGCTGGTGGCCCCAGGAGGGTGACTTGGGGTCCCCAGTTGTCAGCAGGGGGATGGAGGGGGGCTGTGCAGGGGCAGGCAGGGCTGGGGGTGTCACACAATGGGGCTGGGTGACAGCACCTGAGTGGTGGACCATGTTAAAGGGGTTTTGTATTAAGATGACACGTGGTATTGTACAAAGCTGCAGAGAAGAACTAACGTGATCATCTCCCAGGAGGGACCAAAGGACAGGAATCAGCAACACGCAGGCAGGATTGGCCCATACCCAGCCTTCCCCTCTCCCAGGCTGCTGCTGCTGCAGTGTGCTGTGGCCTGTCCAGGGAGCAGCTTGTCCAACATGATCTTGGAGCTAGCACCACAAACAAGGATCCCTGTTCCACCAGAAAGCTCAAGTCATGTAAGGCTGAGCTGCTGCCAGATGCATAATGCACACACAAGTGCAAACAGATATTCAAACAAAGAGCAATGAGCAAACTGGGGAACGTGTAACCAATCTACCCTCAAATAGACAGCAGTTTGCCTTTCAAACAAAGTAAAAATCGCTTATTTACATTTATTAATTATCCTACTACAGTGAGGTAAACACAGAACATGTGGGTGTTCAGGAGGTGTAAGATGATCTCACAATACATATATATCCTCATATTCTTCATGCTTGCTATTTATTTTTGTTAGAAATTAGGATGTGTTCAAGGAGCTGGAAATTAAAATGACTCTGAATGTCTTGCTGTTTTATACAGGCAAGAGTGATACTAAACCACCATTGTGCCGAGTTAGTTCCTTTCTGGGTCCACTGAAGAGCTAGGAAACAACAGTCCAAACAACAGTCCCAGGCAAGTGTTTTGTAATGCAGAATTGTTCCTTAATATACAGATGTTTTTCTGTTTACTCGTTAATGAAATGAGTAAAAACAGAGGCATGGATGCTGCATGTATAACTAGGAAGTGGTGGCAGGCAAACATCACTTGGGCAGCATCCAGCAGTTTTGCTTCCCTCCCAGGATGGTAATGTGGGTGTGTTGGACATATTTATCTTTTATGTGTTCTGTAGCTCAGCCTGTCAGCTACAGCTCATGTTTTTCATCATTATGGCTGAAAAACAATACTCACCATACGAATGGTTGATGAAAATAAAGTTATTAATACAAAATCATCACTCTTTCCAGTGTTAATTTACACCATTTAAGTACAGCTGGGCCAAGGAGAACAAAAATCCAGCAGTCAATGCAACTTTTAGAACAACTGCAAGTGTTCTCATTTCCACTTGAAAGTACCATTCATTCAGTTCTACAATGTTTCATTCTTCATCTGGTACCACTTTTGCTTTCACCTGTTATATTACAACATTTTTATGTATTTCTGGTGAGGAAAAGGCAGCTAGGTTCTCACTCTAAAAATGTTTTTATGGATGGAGTCAGCATTAGCAAATGCAGGATCCAACTGTATTTCCTGGACTAATTAAAAGAGTAGAGTGCTAATGGGAAGGCTGGCTGAAAAAGAGTGTAAGCCACACTGAGCAGGGCTCACAGTCACTCCATATTTGTGACTATCTCCCTACTACATCTCTGCTCACTGCCTCCCTGGTTCTGATTGTCCCTGAAATCAGCACTGATATCAGATAATTGTGTAATTTGATTTGCTTTAGCTTTTTGAGAACGGTGTTCTCAAATAGTTCCATGCTAAAGTCCTCATAGTTCATACTTACTACTAATACACATCCTACACATATAATTAATCTGTGTTTATTAGTTGCTTTAAATTAATGGAAGTGCCTTAAACAAGTATATGAAAAAAACAAATCTTTGTAGGATATATCCCAGTGCAATGACAAAAAATAAAAAGAGACAAAGAAACATAGAAACAAAGAAAAAAACCCTACCATGAATCTGCTCAGATACTACTTTATTGATTTATTGACATTACAGTTTAAAATACTTATAAGATTTCATTAGATTCTAAAATTTTACCCTGAACTGTGCTAAAAAGTGCAATTCTCTTATTTCATGGAATGGAAGGTATAAAATATGTTGGAATGAAAGCACTGTAGGGGCATTACCAAAGTGGTTTTCTTAGGTACCATTCAGATATATTTCATAGTGACAAAGCATTGCAATAAAATATACCAAAAAAAAAACTCTTTAGCAATACCATAATGATGTATTTTGACATTATTGGGATGGAAAGGAAAATCTTTCAAATACAAAAGTACAAATAAATTGTTCTGAAACTCATAAGATACTAAAATCTCCTCCGACAAAGCATTTTCATTCATAAAAAATCAGTATTTTTATCATAAATTTGTACTCTTGCCTTTTCTTCCTTGCTTCTTTATTTTTTTTTTCAACAAACCTTTGAGACTACTCACTTTAAAAAAAAATGTGAACAAAATCCTACATGGAGTTTGGGCCCAAAAGTAATACAGCTTTGTAGTTAATGTCTCTTTCCAAGGAATATAAATGAAAGCATACAAATCTCTGTTTCTTTTTGCTCCATGCTTTCACAGGTTCACCCTTTGCTCATTTGCTGACCCATAGTCTCTCTACCCCAAGTTTATTTATGACCAAACAAATGGCAGTGATAGATGTCATCCCACAGACTGCTTTATTTGCTGTGTCAGGATGGGCACCAGGCACCTTCCCCTCTGTGGCTCTCTCAAATTATTAAATGTGCATCCAGGTCCACGAAATGACAATAATTATAATGAGAAGCAGATATTTCATAGGTCAAGTTAGTTCAGTGTAGTCGTGCAAAGTTGTAGCAATAGGGGATCTGCCCAAACAGAAGAAAACTAAACAGGTTATAAAACCTTCCTACTGTTGTTATGCCCTTCCCTTTTGCCCTATGAAAGGAAGGATGAAATCCATCTAGATAAAACCTGCCATAACTGATGTGTTATTTTAATTTTTAATGTGTTATTGTGCTGCATACTGCTGTTCCTCTGGACAGTTTTATTCATACAAGTGTCAGCCCTGAGTTGAATGCAGCTCCTGCTGGGGTGGGGGTGGCTTGTGTTGGTGGCTTTGCCCAGGCTGTGATGCAGAGCTGGAGGAGGATGGAGCCCTCAGCTCTCCAGTAATCTCTCAGTGCCCACATGGCCTGGGCACAAGGGAGAGTCTGATCTGGTGTGAAGGGCTTTGCACAGAGAGTTTGGGTCTGACTGATGTCCATGCTTCGCCACTGAAGTCTGGGAAAATCGTCCTAATGTGCATAAATGTTTTATTTCAGCTTCGCAACACAAAATAATTTTAATTGAATTATGATGAAAGAGCAAAAAGACAATAATATTAATTTTTGAGAAATGAAGTGCATTGGCAATGGTTTTAACGTATCAACTCACATTTTTCTTGATTCTAAAGCATTTTGCTCAATAGTTGAAATAATTAAGAAAAGACTTATTGTTTCCTGTCCTCAATGGCAGAATGAGACTTGTTGCTGCAAGGTATCTTTTTTCATTATCAAAATAAGAGCAACACAAACAAAATTTGTATAAAATGACAGTACTTCAATAACAGGTTTGCCATTTTAAACATAAATTCATCCAGAAGGCAGACATTATGTAAGAGGAAAGTCAATATTTCTCATATGTAGATCTGCCTTAAAACTATCCATACTTTTCACAGGCCTGGAACAGTGCCTGTATTTTGTAACCAGATCCTTTAGAGTTGGGTGCAGCCCCATAGCACATTGCCCCTTCCCAGCTCTCTCAGTGAATTGACTGAAAAACTCACCAGGCATAAAATTTGGGTTCTTCTCTGACTTATTTTATAATATCTGTCACAGCTGTAACGGGGGTATATAAAATGCAGGCACATTATTTTTATAATACAACTCTCAGTCCTTACAGTCTGATTTTTGCTCCAGTCCTGCAGTGAATGTTGAGTAGGTGGAGTCATCTGGCCAGGTGTAATCAATAGGGATGGAAAGGAAGACAGAGCTGCAGCAAAATTCAGCTTTTTTAGGTCCCTTGCTATTTTTGGTTGACCTTATTAGAATTTCTGCCTTATTCATTAAGGCTCTGCTTCAGCAAAGCATGTAAGGCCATAGTTACAACAAACAGTCATCTGAATGAATAAATTATATTATAGTTAAATATATGCTTTACTGTTTTCCTGAGTGGGTGTTTTAGCACCTTGTTTTTCTAATTAAAAGAAAAATTGTCACAGAGGAAAATGCAGTTATGCAATACCCCATTATTTTGCACAACTAAGACAATAAACTTAATCTTATCTAGTATGCTAAATAGCTTGGAGAATTTCTTAGCCATCTAGTCAACACACCTTAAAATTTAAGGGTAATGCTTATTACAGATGCATAAAGCTCATTATTAATGAATAAACATTCATTTTACATCTCTCACTTTAAATTCATGTAATTCTTTATCCATCGTGCCTATTCATGTAAGGAATTTAAAGTTTAGCTGATTTAGAATTATCCATTAGAAAGAGAAAGGAGGAAAGAGAAGGGGGGGTACACGTTTTTTGTATTGAGGAAATTAAAATACAGCTTGAAGGACTTAATTTCCAGTTCAGAAGAATAGCATTTGCACTGGAATAAACTACGACAAGTTTAGTACTGTAGTGGATTTTAGAAACAAACTCATAAGTAAGCAATTAAGGTATTTTCTGGTGAGATTTCTTCTGTAGAAGTAATGAAGAGCATAATTACTGGGGACAAACAGGAATATTTTTGAGCTTCCTTTGAGGCTCAAAACTCACCCATATCGGATGCCTACAGTGTGGTGTTGCTAGCCTGAAAAAAAAAAAAACAACAGAGAGCTTGACTTCAACTTCTCACAAGTGAAAAATTAATAGTGATGCTAAGAATGTAGGAATGGTCCTAGTGGCTCAGAACTCGATGCAGCTTTGCAGCATCCTCCAGCAGCATGTCTCCAGCAATCATCAATAATCAATTTCTAGATGGGAGTCTTAAGAAACAGAGCAAACACAGCAATCTTACTCCTTACACCAGTCCAACAATCTCTGCCTTGTGAACATGCAAATGTAGAGTTCAGATGCTGGTTTTAATATTTTTAATAAGTCTTTATCTTCCAGCAGTCTAGTCTCACTTTGAAGCTGTCAGGGAAGGTTTTCACAGCTTCCTGTGACAATGAACTCTTGTGTATACCCTCATTAGTTTGTTTGGTCTGCAGCTTCATATCAGAGTTGCCACAGTTCTTGAATTATGAGGAACAACCATCAGTTCCCTCTCTACCTTCTCAGTTTCACTCATGATTTTATAGTTCTGTCAAAAGCTCCCCATAGTGTCTCTTCTCTGAGCTGAGGAGTTCTTGTCTGTCTAATCCTTCCTCTGAGAGTTGCTCTGTAAATTTTTTCATCATTATTGCTCTTCTCTGTACTTCTTCTGTTATGTCCTTGCAGTGGCAGGGAGGCAGATTTCCCAGCAATATCCAGGATTCATGTACGTGAAGTGCCATTGCATTTTTCAGTCCTGTGCTTTATTTTTTTGTGATAATTTATAAATATACCATTTTTTTCTGTTGATTGTTGTTGACTCCTGAACTAACATTTTCACAAGCCCTGTTACTAGACACCTGAAATCTCTTTCCTCAGATACAATTGATAGTTTAGAACACATCACTCCAAAAGTAAAACTACATTTTACATGGCTATCACCCTTTTTTTACTTTTTCCACATTTAGTCATTATCCTACTAAGTTTAACACACCTGGTAGCTCAGTATTGAGAGTTTACTGGCAGTTGTATTAACAACTTTTTCAGCTCTGAAAGCCCTCTGCATCATCAACAAACTTTACTGTTTCACTTTCCAGTCTTTCTCCAGATAATTTTTGTATACATGTAGCAATACTGGGCCCAGTGTGTAAATATGAGACTCCTAGAGTGGTTTTCCTGTATTGACAAAACTGACTATTTATACCTACCCTTTCTTTCCAATTTTTGAGTATTTATTTGCTCATGAGAGAATCTTGGAAAGAAAAAATCATTTGATATCTTTGATGGAATGTTGGAAGGTTTTTGAAGCACAAGTATACAATAGCAAATGATTATTGATTCTTTAAAAGATGAGCAAGACCAAATTTCTTTCTATAAAATATTCATTGATTTTTCTCAGGGATATCACATTTATCTATGTACTTTCTGACTGTCTTCTACATTATATACTCTACTAATTTGTCTGATCACTAGTCCCCAAATCTCCATGGGAACCTTTTCCAAATTTTAATGTAGTGGAGTTTTGATTTTTCTTTTGCTACTCAGACCATTTAAAGAGGAAGGTGAGAAACCACTTTTAATTGAATGCTATTTTTAAAATGTTCAAGAACATTTTAAAAACTAGAACTCTGGCAATTCATTACTCTGATGTTAGCTTTTCCTACTTTTATCCTATGAGATGGATCCTCTAAACAGTTTCCCATAAAGATTCTGTCATGTTCTCTTCAGGTATGAAATGTGCAAAGAACTGATCTTACTTCACCCAGTTTCTGTCACCAGGAACACTCAAGATACTTCTCAACAAATAAGTACAATCCTTATTATAGCAAAGGAAAACAAGACTGCAAGGTGAAGGGCTGGCATTAGTAAAGGACTGACATCAGGACCATGTGCATAAATATCTTGTCACCTCTTCAGTGATTTAGCACTAGCAAATTTGATATGAATGTTCTGTGACAGTTTAGCATTTCTTGTGCCTGGATTGATGCACAGTCCCTAAATGGAAATGGAAACTGTTTACTGACTCTTTTTGTGAGGTCTTTATCATTAGCCTGATATCTGAGCCTACTTTAAAGGGTCTTTTTACAGTAATTAAAAAACAAAATCAGGATTTACTTGGGATTGCCCCAGACTAAAAAGAATACATGAAAAAGTCCAAGACAGGAGTAATCCTATTGTTTCAGAAATAGTTACAATCCATAATCAGTCTATGCATAAATGAGATTTAAATCACAAATTCACAGAATATCCTGAGTTGGAAGGGACCCACAAGGATCAC
>VZTT01049933.1:0-22015 GCA_013400855.1 Buphagus erythrorhynchus
TTTTTTTCTTTCTTGATATTTTTAAAAAATGCTTTATTAGCCAAGAATGTGGAATAGAAATAAATATTTGATTTTTAAATCACTAAATATTTTTGTGGTCTGGAAAGCAGTTCCCTGTGCCTGTCAATGATAGCCTGGCATCTGCATGCTGCTCTGTGCAAAGCAGGGATCTCCTTCATGTGTCAGAATCATAAGCATAGAAAAGGAGAGTATTTTAATTAAAATGCATTACTTCTGTGTTGAGTAAAAATCTGATTATGGGAATGGCAAATGTCACTCAACACGGTGTGTGGCACTAGAGCAGACAGCAAAGGAGTGTGCAGATAAGATTGTAAACATGTTTTTAACTATGATTTTCCTCCTCCTAACTCCTTTTGTAGTCCCTAACAGATTGGTGCTGAAGTGCTGGGGCAATATTAGGCTGGAAATGTATACATTTTATTGCCTGTCTGTTTTGTATGACATTTACAAGGCTGGAAAAACAGGAAATTTACTATAAGTCAGTCATCTGCAAGTGTGAGCAGAGAAAATAACGGTTCTGACCTTGCACTTGGTGAAAGAGAAGAGACTAGGATGTGAAATGTAGGCTGTACATGGGCTTTGTCATTAAACCAGTGTTTGTAGACTTAGAGGTTCACATGCAATATTTTTTTCTTGCTTTTGTGAGTGGTAAGTTTGAAAAGTAAGTACAAAAAGGAGGGACCTCTATGAAATATCCTAATGGGAATACTGGTACTGGTATTTAATACTGGTCATATGGGATTTCTCAGTCCTTTGCTTACCCAGGGAGTAAGAGTGAAGAAAGCTAAAGAAAGCTAAAGAATGGAGCTTTCCCTTCCTTTTCCCCTTATGCACCCTTTTTTTGCTATCATATTTGAGAATAAAACTGTACCATTGTAGTTGCCTGTTTTGGGGGAGAGAGAGGAAGAATCTTGCTGCCATGCGTCTTAGTAACTTTCAGAACTGTCAAATGTGTGAAAAAACCTCAGTTAACATGTAGTGCTTTTATGACTGACTGTTTCCATCTTACATCTGTGCCTAAGTTCTGATGAAATTGGCAATTAACTTCTGTGGAGTTAATAAATGCATTTTTATTATTACTTGGTCAGAGAGTATGGAATTAATAGATTGAATTATAGGAGCAGTGGTCACATATTCTAGTGTAAAGCTGGCATTGCTTTAACATAGTGATTTCCCTGCTGTACTGTGAATATTGTAGCTTCCTTGAATACATTTCACATTTGTCAAAATAGCTCACTTGAATAAATTGGTAATTGATTGCATTGGATAGATCAGTTATAAAATCGGGCTCACCATTTCTTCTCAGGGGTCTTGGTTAACAGAGTCCCACACAACACAATTTTGTTGTGACATCCTCCAAAAGGGAAGAATTAAGACTGTATCTGTAAAAAATGGACCATGTTTTGTTTGAGGCAGGGTATCTGGATTTTCATTCTCCCTCAGTGAGAGATGGGCACATCCAGAGAGATTTCCAGGGTTTTTTGCTCCTTGGTTCGATGACCTGTGTCGAACCACACCAAGCCAGACAGTTTTCCAGGTATGGGAAACTGTCAAAGTTAATATGCTTGTAAATTTATGTTTAAATTGGTTTTTTTAGTTCTCATTTCAATGCTTTGCTTCCCTAAAAAAACTCTAAAAATCCCAAGCTCCTAATGAGGAATTGCTTTGAAAGCAGGAGGTGCTGAGAGCAGTTTATGCAGTTAATAATTTTGATAGGACTTTGCAGCTGGGATGATCCCACGGTAGGGAAGAATTGAGGGTGCTGGTGGAGTTTTTTTTAGCCCTGTACAGGGCAGGAGCAGACGTGATCCCAAGCAGAAACAGTCACTGTTTACCCAGTGCTATCAGCTGCATTTGTTTCTTTTCAAACATTAACTCGACCCTAAGATAAATTCTGAAATACAGTGCAGTGACTCAATTCTTCAATGTCAGGCTGGCATCTGCTATGCATGAGATGTTAAACTCAGTTACATTTATTAATGTGAACAAAACCAGCTTCTTTAAAAAAGTTTGTGTGAGCTGGTACTTGAGTATTTTATTTTCCTGAGAGAGCTCATGAGATAATTTCTGTTTGTTATTTTGGGATTTTTTTTTGTAAAACGTTTAAAAAAAAAAAAAAAAGAAGGGAGAGTTGCTGCATCTGTAAATTCCTGCGTGTTTGGTGGTTTAGCAAGCACAGGGAAGCAGAGTGTCACTTTGTGAGTGGTGATGCTGAACATCCCACACTCAGTGCCCGTGCCTGGCATTGCAGAAGCCAGGCAGTGAGTGCTGGTGCTTGTCTGGAGCAGAGCTTGGGATTGATGTGCTGGGCCAGCAAAGGGAGAGGCTGTTCAGAGACTGAGCTCGTGCAGTTCCCAATTTACCTCTGCAGCATGAGCTCCAAAAATTGTTTTCCTTCAGCCTCTGCTAGCTCAGTGCCAGTTGCTTGCACAGTGAATTCTCTCAGTCATTTTTCCATCTGACCCAAATTCTTTTCAGGCCCAGGTGAGTTTCAAGTGGAGAGAAAGAAATTTTGTCATCTGTAAACCTGGGGGATGTTCTTGTATTCTAGATTTATAAGGCCTGTTTTCAACTCTGGCAGTTGGAGTAGTCATGAATGAAATGTAAAATAAAAAAAAGGCAGAATCTCTTCTCTCACTTGGAGTGTATTTTGCTACAGATCAGTAGTCTTCTTTAAAGAAAGAAGTATTTAAAGAAGTAGTGCACTTAGTAGTCATGAAATGTTTGTATTAAAATACTGCCTTGAGGAAGACCTTATGTTTACTGTGCCTGAATTTACAGTGTAGAACTTGCCAGGATTTAGAAGCTGGTTCTGCTCGTGGCAGAGCAGTCATCCATCCTCTCCTGAGCCACGGAGTAGCACCCCAGAGATGGACAAGAGAGCCCAAGAGCCACATTGTGCCTGTTATAAAAATTTCCAAGAATTAATGTGATACTTTTAATGGCATGAAAGGGGGTTATGCATTCCACAATAAAGTTAATCTTTCCACCCATTGAGATGGGACTCCTGGCTCCCTCTTTATGGCCAGTCAGATCACAGAGCAATTAAATCACAATTATGGTCTAATTATGAGCAGTCATTCAACACCGTTGCAAAATAAGATGTTAACACCATCCTGCATGTTGTTCCATGCTTTTAAGACCGAGTTACAACTCCTGCATGAGTGAATTATTGACCAGCTATTATGAGATTTAAGATTCATCTTCCCTGTTAGAAATGTAATAACTTTTTTTTTTTTTAACAGGTTTGAAAGCCAAACCAGCAGTAGCTCCTTGCATTCCTGGGTTTGGGATTGTCACTTTCTTCTGGTTCAGCTCAGGCTGTGATCATTCATGCATCTCTTCTGGCTGTTCCTGTATCTCTTGATCTGATGCCTGAGAAACACACTTGCTCCTTTGGCAGTGTATGCCTGCACAGGGAAACATTTGCCCCCGGGCAGCTGCATTAAGGTGTAAAGATATTCAGAGCAGCACTTTTGTGGCTGTGCAGAACTGATGATTTGAGCTCTCTCATTAGATTTCAGCATGGCTCAGTTTGAAGTAATGTAGAAGCTGAGAAGATGCTGCTGCCTCAAGGGCTTTTTCTATTGCATTAGCAGGGTCTGGGCTGTGGGCAAGGGCAGGATCTTGGGGACCTCTCTTGAGGTTTTTAAAAATAATTGCCCAAGTTTTTTATTTGCATTCCTTTACTTAACTCCAGACACAAGCTATGCCTGCTAGTTATTTCAGGTGTTTGGTTTTTTGTTTTTTTTTTCACACTTCCTCTGACTTTGACTGGAACTTGTAAATCAAGGCATTTGGTTTTGATCTTTGTGTGCTGCAAGTGACTTAAATTTCTTGGTGAAAAGCACAGAGTAGTGGTTCTGTAAGAGCAAGTGCTGTGAATTTGTAGAAGAACTCTGAAGAATTTGAGACAAAATGTTAGCTGAAGGTAGGGATCCTTGCTGTGAGCACTCAGTGGTACTTGGAGGGCTGATACTCAGACTTCTGCATCCTGAGCTCCTTCCAGCTCCACGTCCCAATTCCTGGAGTGTGGACACACACATTCAGAGAGGTAGAGAATTACAGCTTGGAAATTCTTTTCAGGCCTGGATTTCTCTTGGCTCTCAGGTCCATTCCCAGGCTGACAAGCTGACTACAGCTTCAGTTAGGGAGGAAATCTCCCAGGATGATATCATGGTGAAAAACAGAGTAAAATTCATAATACAAATTAACACCTGGTGTTTTTTTCATGGCACATCCAGACATGTTATCCCAAAAATATTTTTCCCAATTGTCCAATGAACTACTGTCCTGTCCTAGTGCTCTTAACATACTTTAAATACAGACTATCCAAACAATAAAGTTAACCTTTTCCCCCAAAGAAGTCCGTGTATGTTAGTATCCTTTCTCTCTCCTTACAGTGCAGTAACCACACTGGAGCAGCAAAATGAAGATCCTCCTGGTCCATATTTCTCCAGAGCTGTTCTCTAGCTCGCTGTGGAAAAGATTTATTTTTGCCTTTTAGTATGAAGTGACCTTTTAGCACCAAGGGCACAGGGCTGGGTCATCCCCCCGTGGTCTGTGAAGATCTCCTCGCTCCCTGTCCCTGTCACCGGAGGCATCTCCTGCAGGACAGGGGAAGCAGCAGCAGCAGCTTCTCAATGAGTGACAGCACTGCTGAGCCTGCAAGACCAGCTCCTGCAGAAACATCATTTTCACCACTATCATCATTTTCTGTGTCTCTCACACTCCATGTTTTGTTTCCTCTGTTGCTGTTTGGGTCTTGTGCAGCTTGCCTTGGTGTAGCTGCACTGCACTGCAGGTTGCAGTGGTTTGACAGGTAGGGGCTCAGAGCTGGCAGCCCAGAGACATCAGAGTCAGTGCCTTTAATCAGAGCCTTTGATGGCTTCAGTTCGGGGCTTCCTGCAAGGATCTGGTGTTGGGAAACAAACGTGAGCCTAGGCTATCATCCAGACTTTATCTCCTGATCTGGGAGGGCTGTGGAAGAGGCTGCCTGCTTCCAGAGCAGTTTGGCAGCTTTTGCATTGCACTGGTATGTTGGAAAATTGGGATATTTATTTTTTTTCCCCCTTAATTGTAGTTTTTTTCCTTGTGAAAAATTAGGTGAGCCAGAATCTGTCTTGGCCATGCAGGAGCAGTATGGCTCAGGGTAAATGGGATATTTTTGTTGAGATCCACCCTTCAGTTTCCAGAGGTCACACACTCCATCCACCCTTCCTCTTGTGACATTTTAAATGGTTTCCAGAAGTATTCCACTGCTTCAAGCTGGAATGATGGCATCATGCTCCCTGTTAGTCCCCAGCCCTGACTGGCATAATTTATGCTAAACTGTTTTGTGTTAGTAATATTATTTAAACCTTCAGATTTTTTTTTTAACTGCCCCTAGTAGACCTTGGAGAAACAAAACAGTTTTTTCTTAGTTCCTGATGTTTTGGATTATGTTTTTTACACACTTGGCTTTTGGCTAAAAACAGTTCCAGTTTTTATGGTTGTGAGGGCTTGTATCGTAACTGAAAAGAAAAATAAAGTTTCAAAAAATATTTATTGAATTTCATTAACTGTCCCTTATTAGACTAAAGAATAATGCTTACTACACGGTGTGAAAATAATGCAAAATGCCCTGTCTTCATAATGGAAAAGGAAATCAAAACAAACAAAGCCTTTGGGATGACTTGCAAAGTGGAACAGATGCCCTTACAATTGCAAGGCATTTGAATAAAGAATCAGTTTTGCATGGTTTGCTAATCCTTCAGTAAAGAGTTCATTGTCTTGGATTACACATCTGTAATTTTGGAGCCCTCAAGTCAGTGTCTCAGTACAATTAGAGTGGGAAGAGACTGACTTCTTTCTTCATATCCTTAATCTCTGGTTTGTTTTTTAGAGGAAAACCTCAACTCTGGGTTTTTCATTTAGTTATTAAGAAAATGCCTTTGAAAAAGAAGCTGCCTAAAATCCAGCCACTCCCTCAACGCAAACAAAGCTGGGCAGATACTGTGTACTTTAAAAAAACCCCAACTTTGATGTTCAACCTGTCTTATTCCAGTGGTACAGATCCTGCACTAAGTGGGTGTTAGACCAAACTGATGACAGACACAGATGTCTCAGATTTTTGATGAATAAGAGAAGAAAGTTACTTCCCAAACAGGCTGAACTGGACAGGTGAGGACCTGGGCTGCAGAATAACTGCAAAATGACTTTTCTTAAAAATACCAGGGAACATGCTCATCCTCCTTCTTTCCCAAAGGCACAGCTAGAGCTCCAAATTAGCAATTTAAACAGCAGGGGTACAGGTGGAGGTTCCTGGGGCTTGGAGCAATTCACTGGAGCTTTGTGGGAAGCCAGGGATGGCTGGAGGAGAGGTGGAGAGAGCAGCAGGAGATGCAGAAATGGTGCCAAAAGCTGTGGGTTGGGGAAGAGTTTCCCTGTTCACTAGTGGAGTGGTTCATACTGAGGCTGTCTCTAAAGCCAGGCTGGGTGTTTTCTGCAGGACCTGCCAGGAGCATGGCTCTTCCCAGCTGGTGACAGTCCCCAGTCCCACAGCAGTCCAGCCCATCTTGTTCTGGAGAGCAGGAGAGGGACTTTACAAAGGTGTGTAGTGATAAGGGAGATTGACTTCAAGCGGAAAAAGGGCAAGGTTAGGTTACATACCAGGAACAAGTTCTGCCCTGAATGGGTCAGGGTGGGCAGGCCCTGGCACAGGGTGCCCAGAGAATCTGTGGCTGCCCCTGGATCCCTGGAAGTGCCCAAGGCCAGGTTGGACAGGGCTTGGAGCAACCTGGGACAGTGGGAAGTGTCTCTGCCATGGCAGGGGGTGTCAGAACTGAATGATCTTTAAGGTCCCTTCCAACCAAAACCATTCTGTGCTTTTGATGCAGCTTTGCTGTTGACTCTTCTGTTAGGATGTGGTGCCTGAAATAAGTCGTGCTGCCCCAGGACAGAGCATGGCTCCCCTGAGTGGCACAGGGACAGTGGGGGACAGTGGGGGATGTGTGGCAGAGCACAGCCCTGGGGGAGCTGATCCTGCTGAGCTGGGGGATGAGAAGCTGCAGTTTGGCTGAATTTGGGGAAACTGCTGTCTCCAAGCTGTCTCCTCTTTGCAGTGCTGCTGCCTGGGGGCAAGCACTGGAGACAGGACACCTGGTGGGGCTTTGGCAGCCACTGGTCCAGCCCAGGCTTTGTTGTCTCCCTGTCCTGTGGGCAAAAGGGATTAGTCTGATGCAAAACAAAGAATCATGTCCTTCTCTTTTCCCTGGTATGCATTTTTCCTTAAACAATGAAGTGACTAATATAGAATATCTTCTCAATGTGCTCTGGTGGTGTTTTAGAGGAGCAGCAACAGCCTGACTGCATGAACAAGTCCAGAGGTTCTGCTGCTGCTCAGCAGGGACTCTGAGAATCACAGGATCTGTTGTTTCTGAATAAAATCAGTTAGCTGTTTACTTATTGGGAGGGGATGGCTTGCTTTGTTGTTGTTAGATTGTCTTCTGGTGGTACCCCAGCAAACGCTGTGTGTTTGTTTGATGTGCAAATACCAAACTTGCTTAGCAATGGTATATAGTGTTTTGTTAACTTTTGTGTAGTCTGTGTGTACTGTGGAGTCCTCCCTGTCACCTACCGTCTGCTTTTATTAATCAAACTGTTCCCAAGTGGAGAGCTGAGATGCCAAATGCTTTTATACATGTGCCGTAGCTTTCCTTTTATTTTTTTTTTTTTTTAATGAAGAGATATGAGCATGCTGAGATTGTTCCCCCAATTTCACGTGGAGCTATTTTTGTCTGGACTAAGCTACAGTCTATAAATCCCTCATTGCAGGAAGCTTTGTTTGCTACAGGTGGAGCAAGGCAATTAAACCCCCACTGTCTGTCTCTGGCTTTCTGTGGGAGGCGTGGAGCTGCTCTGGGCAAAATCCAGATGGGCACTGAGGATATCAGGGCTGTGCTGATCCAAGG
This sequence comes from Buphagus erythrorhynchus, assembly GCA_013400855.1. Classification (NCBI taxonomy): domain Eukaryota; kingdom Metazoa; phylum Chordata; class Aves; order Passeriformes; family Sturnidae; genus Buphagus; species Buphagus erythrorhynchus. Next base: position 7,974 of record VZTT01049933.1, read on the forward strand.
GTTGGCTGCTCACTGAGGTTACATATAAGGGAAAATTTTACATCTACACACAGCCTGCACCCAGTCCAAGAGGAGGAGCTTGTGAAAATATTGTGTCACCCATAAAAATAGTTTGAATTCTTGGGTGAGACTGTGAGAATGTGACTGGTGTGTATATATGAATATATATTTAACTTTTTCACTTTAGCATCCATATTGTCAAATACTGTTTTAGTGAAGAGTCCCAGAATGTCCTTTTCTTCACTCTTAATTTTTCCTTTTTAATGGAAACTAATCCCACGATTTCAGCAGCTCCAGTGCCATGGATTTCACCACGAGTGCTAAGATTTGTTGTTGGCACAGCTATTGGGAATCTGAAAAGGAAGAGTCTGAAACCACCACCATTATGGCTGAGAACAGTTCCCATGCCCATTATCTCATCACGAGATGCACAGGCAGCCTCTGATCGTGTAAAAACATTGAAAATCACTCTTGTGGTGTTCCTGTGGTGAAACTGTTTCGGTGATACTTGTCCTGTAAATCATCTGCAGAAACATGTTGATTTTGAAAGATGTTTTGCTCATGAGACCTCAGTGGCTTTCAGGTTATGTGATGCAGCTGCTGAAGAAGATCCAGGTTCCCTTTTCCTGACAAATACTGGGGTCAGCTGCTACCTAGACCTTTGTCTGGCCCCTGTGAGTCATTCCCAGCGTGCAGGAGGGAAATCCAGAGTACACCTATAAACTTTATCTCGGAAAGGTGCCCAGTTTCATGGTGCACAGAGGTCTCTGGCATGTTAAAGGCCATAAAATGGCATTGAGCTCCCTCATTCCAGGGGCAGGTGGCAGTTACACTTTAACACAAGGTCAGTCCTTTATGAGGATGGGAAGTGTGGTGAATACCTGGATGCATGATGTCAGTCTGTCAGGTGTGATGAGTTTGGGGCTCTCTTGTGCCAGGCAGTGCATGGACCCAAGAGAGTTGTCCCTGCCCTGGTGTTCACAGGAGTGAGGGCTGTGAAGAGCTCAGGTGATGGGTGGAGGGGAGAAACTGAGCACAAAGATGTGTTGCTCAGCTGGGATGTTTGTGACAAGGGCATGGACCCACAAATCGTGGCTCCCTCTTGCTGTGGTATGGGGCTCTGCTGCTTCCCAGATCCTCATTAAAACAGGGGAAAAGAGTGAATTGCCCCAGCTGGAGAAGCTTCCTTGTTCCATTGCCAGGCTGTCCTGCTCAGGAGGAGCTTTGCCACAGCAGTCTTTCCATNCCCACACCATCTTTCCTAAAAAATGCCTTTTTTTTTTTTTTTTTTTTTTTTTTTCTCATTTATGCTTATAAATTTATGCTTATAAAGCATGTCAAAGGCTGAAATTTTCATCTGCAAAAGAGATAGCTTAGGCACTAGCCAAGGTGGCTTTTCCATTTATTTTTGTTTTCTGTTGCCAATTTTCCAGTTGTATTAGTTGATGCTGGAAGTACCCACGTATCAGTTTTTCCAGGAGCTAAATACAAAGAGGTTTTTTATACGTAGTTCTGAGCTGTGATAGAATATCTTGGTCATATTGCAGACTGGCAAATTTGGATGTGCTGAAGTTGTTGCACATGAGAAAAGCCCCAGTAAAAATGAGAGTGCTTAAATTTAAGCATGTGCTAACATAACACATTGCAGAGGGCTTTTCATATCTTGTCTGTAAAAGATGCTATAATCAGCACTGAGGCTTGCCTAAACCAGTGTGGAAATTGCTGTTTGCCTAAAAAGCCGGGCAAGTTGTCACAATCCCAACATTAAAAGGCTGCAGCGGATTAACCAAAACCTATTTCCAATTGATTTAGTGTAGCTGCTGTGTAACTCAGCCTGGTCATCTGTGTCCTGCTGGGGACTGTGGTGCTCTGAGTCCTGAGGCCAAGTGGTGCCTTGGCACTGCATCCTGCCTGCTCTCCCCCTGAGGATGCTGAGGAAGCAAGGGAGCCCTGGCTCCCAAGCTGGTTCCTCACAGTTATCTTTTACTTGCTGAATTCTTCTCTCACTTGCACAGTTATCTTTTATTTGCTGTATTCTCCTCTCATTCAGTGCAGCAGTTGCTGCCCGGATGGGATCCTGCCCCTGGCAGGGAGTATAAGCATTTTTCCACAGTGCAGTTGAGTTGGCAGGGAAGGTTCCATCAGCTGCCTGGCTCAGGATGTGCTGGATACAATAAATTCGCTGGTGGATTTCTGACAAAAGAATGTTTCTGCTGCCTGCAGCACCTCCTGCCCTCCAGGCTCTGGGTGTGTGCTCAACAGCAAGGTTCAAAACTTCTTCAAAAAGTTAGGGACTTTTTAGCAGTATTACAGGCTTAATTAAAACTGATGTTCCTCTTCTGTATTAGTTGCAGATGGAGGTAGATTTTACAAACAATAGGTGACTTTTTATGCTGTTCTGCTCTGGCTGCTCCACTTTTTGTAAACCTCAAGCATCTTTCTGCAGCCTGTGGGCTTTGCCAAGCAGAGCCTGTTCCTCCCTGAGCTCTGACTGGGGAAAGGCTTCCCATTAGCATCACCAACTGATAAACAAAATTTCATCAAGGCCTCCAAAGGACAGACCTCTCAAGCACTGGGACACAGCAGCAGCAGCACTGCTGAATGCTGATAGCTGTCTGAACTGGTGGCAGAAACAGTGGTGAATATTTATTGTGTACTTAGTTTTCCTCAGAGTCCCTGGTGTGGAAGAGACTTCAGCATTACGATCCATGGTAGTGGATCATGTGCAGAGGGCTTTTTGCCATAAAAACATTGTTTCTAGCTCAGGTTTGGCTAAAAGGTACTCTCAGCCTCAGTTCTCCTTCAGGTGCCATTGCACATTGATGCCTTGTTATACCCAGGTGAGCTTTAAGCTGTAACATTTACAGGAAATGTGGCTGAAGCTTCCCCCTCTTGGATGTAAAGATCCAATATTTGCATTTCTTAGCACTGGCTCACACAGCTGCCTTGGAATCAAGCTTTAAAAAAATGACAGAATGGTAAACACATTGTTTTCCCCTTCTCTCAACTCTGCATTTCCTCTGCACTGATCAAATCAAACAGCAGTGACATTTCAAAGTCTTCCTGAATGGCAAAATTAGAAATACTCCTTTTCTAAGGAGTCTGTGAGATGTAGTTTAAACATTGCATGCAGCCGTTCCGGTAGGAAGTTGTTTAACTTGTCGAAATCTCTCTTTTACTGCAGAGCTTCTATTGAAAATGACAAATTGCTTAAAGCAGTTTCCATGTTAGACTTTAAAAAATTCAGTTTCTTTCCACCCAGAACACGTGGAAGGCATTTGTACACTTGCCTGACTGTTTCTCTGTCCTGAGGCTCACACTCGATGGCTTAGGACTTCATGTAATTTTCACATGCAGCTGCTTGGGTTTGTTTTCCTCAGCTTTCTATGGAATGGGATTTTCTCCTGCCTTAGCTTAGCTGTGAAAACTCAAATATCTGCCTAGTTCAGACTTTGGGGACCATGGAGTGAGCAGAGGAGAGACACTCCAAAGTCTGTGCTTCTTAGAAGTGATGTTCAGAGCATTATAAAATCCATAATTTAAGCTGGATAGTCTGGATCCACAGCCAAGTCGTTGTAATGTCCTTTAAAAGTGTTGAGCAGTGTTAATGCTTCACAAAATGACAAAGCATCTTTTGCTTAAACATTTTCAACTACTTCTCTGTAGCTGTCACTGTAGCAAAGGACATCCATGGCAGGTACCAGATACTGAGCCAGGCAGTTGGCTGTAAGTACTGTAAAAATAAAAATTGCTCTGTTGAAAGGGTTTTTTCTCTCTCTCTTTTTTTTTTTTTTTTTCCCTTTTAAAGAAATATTTCAAGTTGCCATTGTGCTCAGGTGTCCCTGCACAGGGCAGTAGTGTGTATCCCATGAGGATGCACTGCCAGGCCTTGCCTTTGGGCTTGTGAAGGGAGAGAGAGTGCAGAAGAGAAGAGAGTCTCCTTAGGAATGCTCAGTAAATGGCAGGCTCCAGAAATAAAGTGGAAATTATATTTCTGGAACCTTGACAGGCTCAGATGAGGCTTTCTGTGCTCTTCCTTTTGCCTGGAGTGAGTTTCACCAGTGCGTTAGTTTGCAGAGTTGTTTTTTGGTGGCTCTGATGCAGTTCCCGTGGATGGAGGTCGGTCCTTCCCCAGGGCCACAAGCAGAAGGTCGTGTGTGTGTCCCCTCCTGTGCTCCTGGCTGAAGGGCAGGCTCTGGGCTGTGCCCAGGTCTGTGCAGCCCAGGGCACAAACTGTTCCCAGTCTGACTGGGAAGGTGCTTTGCCCCAAATGGCATCAGATGAGAAGAAGTTGGCGTTGCCCCGTTGCTCATTGAGACAACCCTGTTGCTCAAGAGGGATGATTACCGAGTTAGACAGCAGTCAGGAGGGGATCTGAGGACAATCCAGATGCTTTTTCTATAACTCCCAGGCATGTCATATCCTGGCATTTCTATTTTTACCCACTTTTCCTCTAATACTTTCTTTTATCTGTTACGGTTCCTTCAGTTTTGGCAGGTTTGGGCTGATGTGATATTTTAACTTTCTTTTTTGTAGCTATGCCTTTATTTTACATTTAACGGTTTGCTACAGTGTTGTTTTTTCTGAGTAGTGGCAGTTTAAAAAGTAACAGTTACAAATGTTCTGAGTTCTGGTTTTGTTTTTGTTTTTTTTGTGAGTGGTTTTGGAAATGACTGTGTTGCTGGATGCTGTTCAGTTTGGTGTAGGATGTGTCACAGCAGACTCAGGTGAGCTGTTCTCTCAGCTGCTTTCCTGATGCAAATACCGGTTGATACAATCTGTTTTAGAGGATAGCTTTAGAAACAGGTGCCTGCTGGGAAGAATAACCCATTCCTGGTGGAGTGTCCTGGTCTCTTGTAGGCAGAGGAAGCAGAGGGCAGTTTATGCCTGGGAGCTGGAGGCTTTGTGTACCTTGTTTATAGTGTTTGTTGCCTTTTGTGGAATATCAGATGTTGCCTTTGGCTCTTCTTGTTATGTGAAGAAATGTCTGATCCATTTTTGAACCCTGCAGAGCTCCCTGATACCAGGCATAAAATATTTTTTTAATGGGCATTAAGCCTGCCTTGCTGGTTGTGATGTCTCTGGCTAATAAAACCATTGGACCCCAAATACCCTGCAGATACAGATATCTGTTTCAGAACCAGCTTCTTTAGTTATGTAACAACATGAGAGCTTTAATCCCTTTCCTCTTGTGAGCAATCTGGATTGCTTTCTGCTTGTCCAGCAGCCAGCATTGTCACCAGCAGGACTGGGCTGCTGCTGTGTTTCCACAGTTTCATACCCGTGGTTGATAATTAACCCATTTCTTTAATAATGGTGCCACGTTTGACCTTTTTTCTTTCCCGCTCTCCAATTGCAATCCAGATTAAATTCAGCCTCTTCCCAGCAAAACACTGGAGTTAATATTCCACCAGAGGTGTGCTGATAAACCCCTTCGTTACCTGGGAAAAAAATCAGCTCAATGTGCTTGATTTAATATCTCAGGTCAAGAGAATGCACCAGAAGTAAGTGCCTTAATGCAAGCTGAGCTCACAGGTTCAGTTTCCTGATCAGCAGTGTTTGTCATAATTGGCATGCCTGCAAGTTTTTCTCTTTGAGGGGGGTGTTTGATTTTTAGAGAATACAGACCCACATTCTGTGTGAGCTTGCACAAGCCAAGAGGGGGGACAGGCTCTGCCTCAGCCCTTGGTGTCTCACTTTGTCCCCTGTCCCTGGCAGGGTGGTGGCTTTCAGAGGGTCAGTGACACCGGGGTGCCTGGCTGGGGACCTGGTCCTGGGCAGCTGCTGGAGCTTGGCAAGGTCAGGTCTAAAGGCAGCACAGGCAGAGTGCTGCTGCAGCCCACTTGTGCAGCAGGGCTGAGTGAGCAGGGCTCATCCCTCTGCCAGCAGGCAAACACTTCCAGGGTTTGGTGCATTCCTAGGTATGGGCATGGCAAATCACACAGCATTAAAATTAATGAACCCTCATGCAATTTTAACTAGAATGAAAACTGTTGCAAAACTTATGTACTGAATAACACCAAAGCTTGTTTTACTGGGAAGGGATGGGTGTTTGTGAAGCCACTGGGGCTTAGCTCCTGCATTGCTCCCCTTTCAAAGATGACATGCTTTGATTTATCTTCCTTTCCCAGAACCTTCTTTCAGCCTTAGAAAAGCAATGCTTATCATCACTGTTGTCGGGAGCCTGTGCAGCAGTTTGAATTACTGCCTTTCCCTTTCTAGTGCCATGTAAGCCAGCATAAATCTGTACATTACACCAATTTACATTTGGTGGGATTTGTCCTGACACATCCAAAGCTTCTGACTCTTGATTCGTTGTGTGAGCAACTCCTTTAATATGGAGCCCTGGGGACAAGACCCAATTTAAAATAAAGTTGTGCAGGTAAAAGCAGAAAGGCATGGACTGTGTGCCTGTGGTCTGCAGCTGAACTAGCTGAGGAGTTTAAATCCTGCTCTGCATTCCATCTCGAGTGCTGCACTCCCAAAGGCAGTGCCAGCTTCTGGCCTCAGCCTTGCCTTGGCCAAGACAGAAGCTGTTGTGTATGAGCACCCAGGATCTCACAGCAGGAGGAGGCTGATAACAGCAATTCCTCAGCTGCTTGCAGGATGAATCTGTGCTGCTCTTCTCCTTTTATTTAGGTTAGCCTCGCTTTTTGAATTAAAATATGTATGCACAAATCCCTTCAAGTTCTTGTTGATGTAGGTTTTGGGTTGTGTTATTATTTTTTATGTATTTTTTACCCTGCCTAATGTGCATTTCTCTGTTTGAGAACAAGGTAGTTTCAAGTAAAGTGTAAACTATAAAACTTCCATTAACTCCATCAAGGGGATAGCAGTGAGCCCCAGCAACCTCTGTGAAATACCTTGGCTTGAAAGTTTACTACACTGGCTTTATAAGATTGAAAGCTTTTTGCCCCAGATGAAAGGAAGGCTTTGCTGTAAAACCCTGTTCCTTACTAATCTGGCTGTTCTGAAGTTAGATGCAAACTAACTTGCTCTGTGCTCTGTAAACCTCTAAGGGGGAAGTTGGACATGTGTGAATAGCTGAGTGATGTATTAAATAAATGAAGCAAAGAAATGTGCCATCATCACTTGAGAGAGACTTTTGTCACTTGGGACTGATTTTTCAAAGGATCTAATTTCTAATTCTAGTAATGAGATTTTTAAATATGTACCGAGCCTCTTAAAATCAGTATCTCTAAAGGGCCAGATTTTAAGTGACACCTAAAATATACAGGTTTTTTATGGAGGATTTTATATATATGTACATAGTAGAAATTCATCACTATAGAGTCAACAACTAGAAACTTTTGGGGAAAAAACTTAGTCTATTGCCAGTTCTGGGCTAACACTTTATTTTTCTTAGATACTTTTGTAATTCTTTTTATGGGTACTGAATTACTTCTGTGACACACCACGTTGCAGACAAGGGCAAAAGTTTAGCAATCTGCCGTGCAGAAGGGCTGATTTCATTGCCAGCTGCTGATTCTGGCTGTGCAGCCCTTGTACCAGCCAATTAAACCACACTCATTACAGCCTTTGTGGTTTGGAAGTGAAGTGTTCCTGCCTTTAACTCGTAGTTTTACAGGATGTTGGTTTAGGCTGGAGGTTTGCAAAGCTTGAAATCTTATATTTTCCTCTGCTGTGTGCTCCAGGGGTAGGGGAGGTGAAGAAGGAGAGCTGCACAGAGAGTGGAGTGAAAGGGGAAGGTGTGCCTCTGTCTCAGAGCACTGTGAACCTGCAGGCACCTCCTAAAATTTTAATGAAATACCATAGTATCTGGTGTGCCAGGCTGCTACAGACAGGAATGATCTCTGCTGTAGTGTTGTTTTTGGAAAAAAAAATACCCAGTGCTGTAGGAAGTGCTGAGCATCCCTTCATAAACATGTTCCTTCAGCCACAGATTTTTGCCTGCCACCCTCGTGGGGAAGTCCTGCCATGCTTGCAGGCCAGTTTGGGAAAGCTGCTGGGCAAAGCAGGGAGCAGGCAGAGATGGAGGAAGAATGTGACCCCTGAGCTGTGACTGGTGACTGCGCTATTTTAAAGTCAAACTTAATTTTTAGCTCTCCATAAACAAATCTCCGAGCCAGCCTCTCGTGTAGCTCTGAAATCACTCGTGTAGCTCTGAAATCACTCGTGTAGCTCTGAAATCATTTGTGTAGCTCTGAAATCACTCGTGTAGCTCTGAAACCAGTGCTGCTCCATGGCTGTGTCCTCCCTGGGTGCCACAGGGAGAAGAGCTGACCTCTCCTTCCCCAGATGCCTCTTGGCACTGGAGAGGACCTTTGGAGAGATGCTTTGCAGAGGGATAAACCCTTCTGCTCTCCTGGATGTTGCATGACAGCTTCTTTATCTGGGGGTAAGCAGATCTAATGGATGGAATAGGATGCAGGTTACTGTGTCCTTCACCCATACATCCAAGGGACTTTGCCCCCAGCACTTTAATATTTGACCTAGAAATGCAGTATTTTCCTTGGAATCACCACGGGCAGAGAAGCAGCAGGGAGCCTGTCCCTCCGGAGGGTCACTGATGTTTAGTTTCCTTACAACATTATTGCCATGTTGATTTTAACTTATAAACTTCAGTGAAAACCACACACACTGCTGTGAAAATTCATACTTAGTAACAAGTAAACAAGTGATCCAGCAGTCTGACTGAGTCAGGAAATTCCCTCCAGACCTTGCAGGGAGGAGGAGTTTTGCATTTTTCTTGTCCCTCGTTTATTTTTAGTCTCGCCTCTAACATTGCTGATAGTGCCATTACAGCCCTGCAGATTAAAGCCCCAGCGTGGGGTGGAGTTGAAAGAATGATGCTGCAAAGCAGTCAAAACCTCCAGGATTTTCCAGCAGTGGCATGCTACAGGCAATTAATTTAGTCCATTATTTGCCTGCCTGGGCACAGCTCAGTGCCACAGTTCTGTGAAAGGCTTGGATTTCCTTGTGCACCTCTTGTCAGAGCCCATGGCTTCAGCAATTCCATCCTTGTGACTTGAAAGTGCTGTGTTTGTGATGCTAATATTTTGGGTGTAACAGCTGTCCTTTTAGGCCTCTTTCTCCCTCAAATATATTTTGCTCTGAGGGTATGTCGTGTTTTAAAGTGGAAAGATAAGAGTTTAAGTCCTGTGTAGCTCCCATCACTGGTAACCTTGGTCTGAAGCTGTCAGTAACCCTCACAGGGTTTTGGGTGGCTTGGAGGAGACAGTTTTGGCAGCAGCACCCATCTGCAAGAGTAGATGATTTACCCAAGAGCTCTTGGCATTTCAAGAAGGTCTCTTTTTTTTTTGCCATGGCTGACTGTGCTAATCTGAGTCAACAGAAGAGTATTTAAGTCAAGTAATGGTTGTTGGGTTTTCTGAGTCTTCATTTGCTGACCCGTTAGTCAAAGCCCTCAGACATGGCAGAGGATGTTATTCAGGACTGCCTAGAGCTTGAAAACTCTTAGAAATAGCAGTTTCTGTGAAGAGCTGGTGTTCAGTCTTGGTTGTATTGCATCCATTTCATGGGAAACAGTTTTATCCAAAGTGTAAATCTAAGGTCATTTATTCTCCAGCAGCAGAATTCATACCTGGTCTGTGATGAGAGAGATGATGGAACAAACACAAATGCTCACTGTGGAGATGGGGAAATGTCCCTGAAGAGCAGATAGAGCAACGCTGGCAGTGCAGGACCCAGAAACTGAGCATCCAAAGCTGGGCTGCCTTGGCTTGGAGAGTTCTCATCCATCATTCTTTCCAGCACCTTGTGGATATACCTGAAGGCACGTCCTCCAGTAGTTACTGTGGAGCCTGATTCTGGAATGTGAGCCTGGCTGTGCTCAGGTGCAGTCCTGCTGCTGCCTTGGGTTTGGCCAAAATGTCACAAATGTGCTGGATTGTGGAGAAGGAGGCTGGTCTGCCACGGGGAACCTGAAGAACGTGTTTGAAGACAAGAGCAGCTGCTTTGCTGTTTGGGTTTTTTGTTGTAGACTTCTGCCAAGCATCTGCAGGCTCTGATCAGCCTCTCTATACCTGAGCAGCTTTAACAAAACCATTTTGTTTTCAGTTGAACTGGCTGTTGGGTTTGCTTTATTTTTAAACAAAGCAAGATCTCTGGAGACTGGTGCCTGTTGAAGTGTCTCTGTGCTAACATAGAAAGGTTCTCAGTTAAAATGCAGCTAAAAATTATTTTAAAATACAACAGTGTGTGCTGGGGTGGTTACAGAAACTGAGGAGATCTGTTTCTTTACTTGGGAATCTTGGATTAAAGTCTGTTGTTACATGAAAATCCAAATGACAAGTTTTATTCAGTCTCCATTATTCATGCAGTGAATACCTCTTAGGGCTCCCCATAAATATGTCCTTTTCTAGACTTAGAATGAGTAGACAAGCACTATGTGTTTATACCAAATGCTGGAGGATTTACAAGTAACTACTATGTGGTTTGAAGTAACAATATACACAATGTATTGTATATTTTTGTATTTGGTCTATGGTCAATATAAGATTAAATGCACAGGCTTTAAAAAAAAATCTTTCCACTGCTGAAAGCAAAAAGCATGATCTATAATGAGGCTTTACAGTATATAGAATTTTTAAGAGCAGTTTATAATTTCCTTAATATATTTTCCATGTAGAAGTATGCATTTTGCACTTCAAGTAAGATTCTGTTGGTTGCACTTAGTAGCAAACAGCTGGGGATTCTGGTGCCTTAACCACACAGCAGCTGCTAATTAAAAATATATCATTCTACCCTGATTAGCTTATAATGATTATAATCCCCTTAAATTTGATTATTACCACAGCGTGGTAACCTCAGCCACCCTGTTTCATTGTGGGGCCTGTGAGTAACAAAACTAGACATTAAGAGCTGATATCTGGCTCCTGAGGGATTTCTTCCCAGAGAGGAGCACAGGGGAATAAAGGGACCCTGTTCCTGTGTGGCTTTGGACATGCCTGGTTGGAATTTGGGGTTTTTTTGTTCATGTGCAGCACACAAGCAGTGCACTTAGTTCTTGGCAGTAGTGAATTTTCTTCAATGCTACTTTGGCTCTGATAAATTTATTCAGTTTATTCTTGTCCTCTGATCTGAACTTTCTCTCTTTTTTTTCCCTTTTTTTTTTTTTTTAAACCACCTGGTCAACTTTGCAGAACAAAAAAGCTTTACAAAACATAGAAGTCATGCTTTCAGCCCTAGGATTGTTTTGCTTTCATCTTGTGCCCATCTGCTTATCCTTCGCCAGTTTTTTCACAAAATATTTTGTAGCTCTTGATAGCAGGGAATGGCTTCCTTCTTTCCTCTGCAGCACCTGGGTGACAGTGTAGGGCAGAGGAGTAATAAATAACTGCTGCTGGAGAGCAGTTTGGAAACCCTGAGTTCTGGGCAGCTTTTTCCCCTCTTGCTGCAGTCCTGAGACATGAAAAGAGGCTGTGTCAGAGAGATGCCCTGATGTGAAAGCATCAGAGTCACTCAGAGTTCACCTCTGACTTCAGGATCTGGTATTAATGGAAGAGCTGAAAGGCCAGTTTTAATATACACAGGAGATAACAGAACCTGTCATTAAAAAAAGAAATAACATCTCCCAGAGCACACAGAAGGGACTGCATCAGTGTGTTCATTAGGAAAGTGCTTGGGCAGGGCTGGTGCTTTTCCCAAAGGTTTGGACAGCAGAGATGTGCTGGCCAGTGAGAGCTGAGTTTCTCCCAAGATCTCTTTTGGTGGGACAGCCAGATAGATATTATTATTTTTTTTTAAACAAATAATTTTAAATTATTCTGTATCTCGAATAATGAAGCCTGGATGTCTCACTGTGTAACTGTTGTACTTCAGAGATCAGGGCAAGCCTAGATGCCTCATACAAGAGATAAAGAGTTTTATGTTTTTTGTTAACATCATTCTGATTATTCCCCTTAGCTTTTCCTGAGAGCCCCTTAATTTCAAAATTATANATTGTGGTGTTTTGGATTTCTAGAAATTTATTTCTTGAGATTGACACAAGCATTTTAGTGCATTAAAGAAAGAAGTATATAATTTATGTAAGATTTTGATGCCCAGATGTTTCCTTCCAGTTTCATTCCACCACATATGGACATTTGCATAAAAATAAAAGGAAATGTCTTCTGTGTGTGTGGATAATTGATAGGTATTCATTAGGTAAGGTCAGCTAATATAATGCTTGTTAATTTTAAAGCTCTCCTGTGGTTGGCAAGGAACTGAAGGTATCGATCAGGCCCTGAGAGATGCAGTTAGTGCAGCTCTGAAGGATGCTCTCTGGTCTCAGAGCCCACAGTCAACCTGTTCTTGAGTAAAAGAGAAAATTTTAGTGATTTCTAACTTTGGTGTCCACTCTGCCTGAGATGTGCAATGTCTGTACAAAACAGCAACAGAGATTTATGATCCTCCTAGTGAGGAGGTGACTTGCACTGCTGTGACATCTTGTATCTCAGAAGTTAATCACAGCTTTTCTCTGTGTTGCTGGGTTACGTTGCTTTGAGAAAAAACAGAAACTGCTATGAGCAGTATGAATAGCCCAAACCACAAGTCCCACTGAGATTACAGCCAGCTCCTCCTAAAGGAAACGGATTCAACCACCAACATAGTTTTTCATTAGATGGATTTTTTTTTCGGAGTGAACAAAATACCCCTATTGTGGCATAATTGTTTAGTTTTTGGAGATGTAGGCAGAGTTGCAGCTACATGACTGTTTGAAATAATAATTCAACTAGATGAGGGGGGAGGGCAGAGAGACATTTGGCTTTTTATTACATTTTGTAGCATGTTGCAGACTAATGCAGCAGGTTTTAATTTTCTTGGTTTCTGTGCGTTTTGGCTCTGTAAAAAAGGGGGGAAGGAGCAAAGTCTGTCTTGCATTTCAGGACAAATCTAAATCTGATGGACAAAAGTTTTGGCTATCTGATTGAAACCTTTTGCTGCTGAGACCGAGGAACACTACAAGTCTAACAGGGCTGACGTGATTTCTGCCTGGGATTCAATGTTTTGAACTGGTAAAATGTATTTACTTGTGGTTAATGGGAAAGCTAATACTTCCATTGTAGCAATATGATAATGGCTAAAAATCAAGCTGAGTTGTAAGTGGGAAAAATAAAGTATAGAAAAACCATGGAAGCAGAGTTTGGATCCACAGATGTAATTTAATATAAGCAATTTTTTATTTCTTCTGGTATGACCTTTCATACCAGAAACACCCAGAGGTTTACCCAGTTCTTCAAGATGTACAAAATTATGGTGATCTTAATAAACTTAATTAAACAGAAGATGGTGAAGTTTACCATATTAATGCTTGTCATCTGAAATTACTTCTATGTCTTAGCTGAAGGGCCAGAAATTGCTTTGGTCCATTCTTTTCCTGCCCTTGTATTGACAAAGTACATTACTCATCAACAAAAGATGTTGCTGTTTCATCCAGATGGGCTCATCAAAAGGCAGCATTTACTTAGGGATTTAGGAGGTACAGACAGTTAGGAATTTTAAAAAATTATCAAAGAATTGGGGATCTTAAATCTGTGGTTGTTAGTATGAAGAAAAGACAACAGTTTCCAAAAAGTGTTTGAGTATCTACCCACTGGAAGCTTGATGATTTAAACAGCATCACATTGGGATATCCCCGTTAGTTTTAATTTTACAAATCACTGTTGTGTTTATGTACTGTCTACGCTAAATGTAGCAACCATACTTTAGGAAATTTTTAAATATAGGGTTGGCCAGCCCCTGTTTCTTTGTAGACTTTTCTCATGGGAATTGTCTGGCTGGTTACACCATGACCACCAAACATAAGACAATGCAAGGAACTTCTTCCCCTTGTCCCACTTTATTTCCATCTCTCTTCCCAAAGGCAGTCCCTTGGAGTGGTGGCTGTGGTTTGCTTGGTTTTTTTCTCTAGGAATTTTGCAAGCAAACTCTTGGACTTACTCATAAAGGCCTTTCTAGCATCTGATCTTTGCTAGAAAGTTTTCCAGAAAAAAAAAAAACCTGTGCTGTGTATGTTTGTTCAGAATTCCCTTGGGAATTAATAACAAGTAAAAAGTGGAAAATAATTTGTTGGTCTG
>VZTT01049933.1:30129-41594 GCA_013400855.1 Buphagus erythrorhynchus
CAGAAATGCTGGGAGGTGAGTCTTGTCATCACCTTTTTTGGAGGTGCTTCAATTCCCTTCCACATTCACTGCCCTTTACCCCACCCCTCTCCTAAAAAGACACAGAAATGCAAGACCATCACACCAGCATCTGCTTGGTTATGGCCTGGGCATCTGTGTCACACTTGAGAAACCTTATTCTGGGTTGGACATGTTTGTATAAACTATCCCAGCTTTGCCCAAGTGTCTGCTCCTGCCAGACAGTCTCAGCCATTCTGCATCTGTCCTTGCCTTGTGTTGGGAGAGCTCCTTTTGAATTAAATTAAATTGATGGAGGTTGCTGTGTTTTGTGTGACAGCTCTTAAATGGGAAATTTCCTGTTCTCCTTTGCTTTTTTAACACTGCATAATGGGATTCCTGCTCATCTGGCAACTTCAGCTAGGGCTGCCCAGGACTTTGCTACATCTCAGAGTGGGGAAGTTGAATTTTTTGAGAGCCAGTTTTGGGAGAGATGAATCTGTTGGTTTGCAGTCCCCAACCTTTTGGAAAGATTTAGGGAAAGATCTTTGGGAAGAAGCTTCTCACAGAAAGTGATTTTATAATTTTGCTGCAGTTACATGGCCTTTGATATTTTTTTTTCCATTAAAGAATGAAACTGAATACAATTTATTTACATTTCCTTGGCATTTCCTCTGCAACAGTTCATTTATTATGTACAAATTCAGTGTTCTGTAATCCAGGTAATTTATATAATTACTGTGCCATTAAGTGTGTCTAGTTAGAATCAACAAAATTAGAAAACATGAAATTTGAGTGTCTGCAGTAGTGGTTGCCTGGTTGTGTTGTATCCATGGGATTCCCATGTGAGATCCTTCCTTTCTGTTTTTTTTTGTGTGTGTGAACCTTTAACACCAGCATGAGTTGCATTAACACTAAATGATTAAACAGGAAAAATATTTCATTGGAATGACATATATGTAAAACATGACTTCTTTAGTGATGTTATTAGAATATTTAATGTTTTCATTTCCTGGCCTCTGGGAATTTAGCTATGCAGCTTTAACATTGCACTCCAAAGGAAACAGGGAATGGTTTCCCCCCTGTTAATTCACAGAGCTGCTTGCCACGGGGTTTTACTGAGGGCCAAAATTCAATGTCTGAGACGATGCCAGTAATTAAATATACATGAACTGTTGGAGCAACTGAGATTAAGGCAAAAATCCACCCAAAACAAAACCAGCCCTCTGAAAGTAAGAATATTGGATGGGATATGTCTTCATGCTTCAGGATATAAATCAATATTAAGTTTGGATTTGGGAAGAAGGTTTTTGTGAAGCACATCAGGAGGAATTGCTGTCACTGCTCCACCCTGTGTTCTGTGCCTCCTCTGCTCCAGCCAGGATGCTCTCCCTGCCAGCAGAGATGGTTACCATGAAACATCAGGGCATCAAAGGTTTGTAAAAGAGAAGGGATATATAGAAAAGGGATTCCTCCTTTGTTTCCCCACTGTTTCTGGAGCTGTTTGCAGCTCCACCCTGGGTGCTGCTGTAATACCAAGACCTGTTTGGTCAATTGTTGGAACCAAATAATCTTTCAGGTCTATTCCAGCCCAGGCCTTTCTGTCATTCTAGGATTGTTATCCATCTGTGTTCACTTGTTCCAGGCCATGGCTTCCACCTAGCCAAAAATACATAATTAGAGACTGCAGGAGTGCTGGGGGATATCTGTTCCTGGGTGGGAAACTGCTGAACTGTTTAAAAAATAATAATCTGAAATATTTAAAATATCTTTGTCCTTATGGGTTTTATGTGGCCATCAGTCACCATACTGCTGTGCTTCTGCATGAAATCACTGCTCTGGGAATTTTTCGCAGTGTTTTCAGCCAAGGACTATCAGGCAGCCCATGGATGTCCTGAATTCTCCCACACTTCCCTATCAGCAGTTGTCCAAGACTTGATGGCTCTTCTTTCGTTTATAAAGATTGGAAGCATTGTCAAGCCAGGCTTTCCTGAGGTTTAAATATGCTTTTTGACTGTCTTCTTTGGAGTTTTTTGTTGCATTAGGTTATAAAAACTTGGTGGATGAAAGTGGGTTGAATTCCAGCTGGCACCAAAAATAAAGGCAAACTAAGAACTGTGATTTTTTTTTTTTTTTTTTTTCCTTCTTTCATCCAGGATCTTCCCCAGGTACTGTACTGTTTTTGGTTTTAGAAAACTGAATTTTTCTGCAGGGGTTAGAATTGGCTCATTCAGCCTTTAGGCCTTTCTTTGCTCCATAGTGGTTTTTATCAGTTCCAGTCTGAGAGCACAGTGCCCTTTTCCTTGTGAGAAAATGTGAAGCTGTAGAGGGAGGGGAAGAAACAAAAGAGCAGCAATGTTATTTCCTCTCTGAAGTCATCACCTACAGAATTGGTACCAATGGCATTTTTATAGATGAGGTGCTCCCCATCCAATATTGTGATAGAAATTCTTCGTGTGGAGGATCAGGGAAGTTGGGAAATAAAAAGCACAAAAAAGAAACAAGAAAAATATTGATTTGTGGTGGGAAGACTGGGAAGGGCAAAATGTAATAAATGGGATAGTTAAATATTCAGTGATTTAATGGGGTCCTGTCAACCTTCTCTAGAAACTCTTGGATCCTAATAAAATAATTCAGAAATGTTGGGTAAAAACCAGCTGCTCCTCATAAAGCTCTTGTCCAGCCAAATTGTAGTCAAGGGTTTTTTAGATGTTTGCTTGATTGTACATTCAGTTTTTCTATTTGTTTTTAGAAAAGGGTTTGATTTGTATGGGATTGATCTCAGGAAATTAGGGTAACACATCAGTTTTGGAGCAACAATTTGCCTTTCTATGTGGGTGCTTTGCTTCTGTGGAGAATAATAGATCAGGCTTCAACATCTGAGCAATTGCCTGAGTTTGTTATTTAGCTGTGCTGGCTTCTGTGTGTGAAATCTCCCTTTTCCCACAGATTCAGCTCGTGGAGGCAGCTTTGGGGGAAGAAATTACTTCAGAGCTCCGAAGAAACAAACGTGCAACTTTAACAATTTTCATCTTGGCCAAAAGCGTTTAATACCAAGAATATTGTAAATGCTTTCTGTTGGAATTGGTCCCTCTGGGCTGCTAATCTGGGAGCAATTCAGGCGTTTGCTTCTGACCTTACCCCCTTCCTGGAGATCCGAGTGCTTTGCTCATGAGAGTGCAAGACAAGGGAAGGAGGGGCTGGCAGAGCTGTTGTTTTCCAAAGGAAATGAAGTAATGTCAGTTTTGGTTGGAATTGCAGCCTCTGCAATGTCTTCAGAAAAGGTGATGCTCCTCAGAAAGGAAAAACAGCTGATGAGAGGTCCTTGAAGGTGCCTTGAATGTTTGCATGCTTTTTTCTCTGGCAGCAGTGCAGGCTGGCTGTAGCTTTGTGAGTTGGTGGCTGGTAACTTTATCTCTTTATCTGTTTGTTTTCTGATGGATGGCAAATACATCACTTGGGAATTATTCACCAAGGTTACACGAGCAGGACACAGAGCTGTGAAAGCCCCAGGGCATGGGAAAGGTGTCCCTTAGTGTCCCTACAAACTGTGGTGTGTAATGTGGTCCCACTTTACCTTACATTGCACAATCTGCATTTTCATATTGTTCTTTGGGAGGGTCGTGGTCCTGGCAGAGGGACTCAGACTGCACACCCATGGACCTGCTGGGTGGGTTTCCACCTGCAGGGCTCTGTTGTTTCTGCACTGTTTTAAGTCATGAGATGTTTAAAAACCTTTCAGCCTTGGCAGTGATGTCCAGACAGTGCTGAAGCCAAGGCTGGCCTCCTGCAAGTGGCAGCTTTGGGAGCTGTCAGAGTTTTTGGTGCCTGCAGCAGGTCCTTGCTTCTGCTGCAGTGACTCCTTAGGAGAGCTCCTTGGGACTGTCCTGAAGGCTGGCACTCACTGGGGAGAGCTTTTGTTGTGCTGGAGATAACCCTACTGCTGTGCCCCCAGCCTACTGAAGTGATCAGCTGCCTTTTGTTGTTATTTTCTCCTTTTTCTTCCCCCATATGGAAAGTTTCAGCACTAGTGGAGCAAGGTGGTCTTACGTACTTGTTTTTTTGGAACTAATAAAAACTTCCAGTATTCTCTTCCTGAGCCCAGGGCAGCCAGGCAGCTCCTGGAAGGGGCTGAGTGTGTGATGGTGCATCTGGGATGCTGGAGTTGGGATGTTTGGGTCTGTTAGTCCTCAATTTGCTCCAGATCCACCAGGTGTCATTTGCATTTTCAATGAGCCCTTGGCCTTCTGGTGCAAAGCCTTTGCACACCCCATGACCTGTGCAGGGGGCACCTTGTGCAGCTCATCACTTGCAAAGGCTCAGGAAAGGTTAACAGAACTGTTTATCCATTTTTTGCTCAATTTTTTACTTCTTCCTGCCTTTCCTGTTCTTACCCAGCCACTCAGCCTATGGGGGAGAAAAAAAACACAACAGGTTTCCTTGCAATATTGGTTTGAATGTTCTGGAAAACAGGAATCATGAGTCATTGGTCCCAAATTAACGTTTGTGTGCGAGGCTGAAATGACATGCAAGAGATGGGTCTCCTCTGGAGACAGGAAGAGTGTGGTAACATGCTCAGAACTCTCAAGGCTACAGTTCAGCTCTTCCGTTTATAAAATTCTCTTTGGGGAGGCTTGTAAACACCTCTGTGTACATTAGTCTCACTCTTGAATTGAGGATTTCAGCCTGGGAACTGGTTTTAAAAACAAACACCCCTCTTCTGTGGCTCTTCCACTTTAAAGTTTCTTTACATGTCCTTGGAGCTTGCAGAGATCAGCAGTTTCTGGAGGAATTTGTTCAGCCAGGTTTCTTTTGCAAAGTGTGAATGCAAAGCCGTGGGGTTGAGATGGATTTCTGGATTTGACTCTTGAGGGTCTGGTTCTGACCTACTTGCTGGCATTAGGAGAAATGGGTTTCTCTGTATTTCTTAGGAAATTTTTGTCAGTTAAAAGATAGTAGGATTTTTTCTTTTTTTTTTTTTTTCACCCTTCATTTCTACCTTTGCTAGACTCTGCCTTCCTCAAAGCCAGCAGGCTGTTGTGGCTGGAGCATCATCTCCATTCCAGTCACCTGGACTGGAGCACACGCAGCCTGAGTGCTCCTTTAATCCTCTGGTTGGCAAAACCATCTGTGTAAATGTGTGAAAAATCATCTGCACACTCTGCGGAGCCAGAAGAGATTGTTCCAGCCAGCCTTTATTGCCTCCCATGATGAGGAGGTCTGTGAGGGTCCTCTACTGATTTCTGCCCAAATAAAGGGATATTTTGGCCAATCAAGGTCCTTTCATTAATTAAGTCCTCTCTTGATAGCTTTACTCAGGTACTGTGTACTGTTTTTAGGCACTACTGGCTTTGGCTTTCTTTTTTCTTTTTGAAAGAACAAAAATAGAACAATATTTATGCACCATTTGGGTCCATCCTAAGGTTTTGGGTTTTTTGTTTGTTTGGTTTTTGGTTTTTTGTTTGTTTTTTGTAGCACTTGATCTTTGTCATTTTGGTAATCAGCATGAACCTGAAGGGTGTTGATTTTATCAAGCCTTGGAGTTCTAATTGGTTGATATTGTTTAAGAAGCCAGAAAAAGCCCCAGAACCTACCTAGGTTAAAAACAAATACCCTAAGTCAGGATGAAATTCCTCCTTTAGTGAAATGTGGTTTAGAAAAGTATTTCACCACTACAATTCCTTTCAAGAGCTTGACCTTGGATTGTTAATCTTAAAAATACGCAGTGCAGATGAGGTTTTTCTTTTCTAGAGGGAAGAAATGCTATGTTTCTCAAAAAGACCTCCCTGGAATTAAGGGAAAAAAACCAAAGCCCAGAGTGGATGATAAATGGAGTACAGGCTAATCTAGGAGTTACAAGAATTTCATGCCATCAGAATCAGCTTTATTTTGTTAATTTGCCTTTTTTCCCCCTCGCTGTCTCGTTATTCTTGTTGCAATTTGCTATCTGTCAATGTACACATGCTAGTAAGAGCTTTAATTCTGTGTGAGAAGCTGCAGCCTTGGAAGTTGAAATGCTCCATATTTAGTCTCTGCTCATGTGCCTTATGCCCAGATTTCATCCAGGCTGCTGGGTTTGGGTGGGCTGAGACCCTCTGCTGAGCATTTGGGAAAATCCAGTTCCTGCTACCTCAGAAACTGCTGCTGAGGTGCCAGTTTCATACCTGCTGCCACACAGCCCCTGGTTGGGTCAGGTTGGATCCCTTTGGACAAAGAGCTCTGCCCAGCCTCAGGAGCAGAGATGGTCACTGACTCAGGCCAGTGAAGGGACAGGAAAATGCCACTTTTTGAGCTGGGCTTTGAGGGTTCAGCTGGATTACAGCTCAAACTGGGTGTGCCACTGGCTGGCCCCGTGCAGGGGAGAGTTCTGCATCCCAAATGCAGTTTGTGGTGGGTGGTTTCAACCATCCAAGGAAATCCAGGCACCTCTTGGTCAGCCCAGGGTGCCCTCCCTGCTTTGCCTCTGGACACTTGGCCACTGCTGCATGCTGTTGGCAGCACAAACCTAATTTAATCTCTGCTACTGTTCCTCTTTTGGTCATCTGCTCTTCCTAAATGCACTTTCTATAATTACATTTTTGCTCCCCAGCTCTATGGAGCAGGCAGCTCTCTAGAAGCTGGAGGAGTAAGAGGAGCTGCCTGCCCTCCTGAGCACAGGGTGGTGGTGAACAGGATGTGGGGGATACCTGTGTGTGTCTGAAACACAGAGGGTTAGTGGAGAAATGGAGCTGAAACCACCAGACTGGCAGGAGGAGGGTGATCAGTAGGAAAAAAACAAAAGGTTTTGAAGGCAGGGCATGAAATGGAGGAGAGCTGGCTGCCATGGCATGGCTGTGCCTTTGGGAGAAGGAAGATGCTGAGTTCCTGGTCCACCTTGGGAGCGAGATGTGGGTCTGGAGGAGTCCAAGGAGAGGATGTGGGGCACCTTGGGCAGGGGTCTGAGCAGGTGGGAGTGGGGTCTGCAGTCCCCAGAGACCTGCCAGCAACCAGGGCTTTGAAATACTCTTCTTGAAGCTGACAAAGGGACAGATTTGAGCAATGTTATTCTTGTTTTTAATTAAAAAGACCTATGTTTCTGTAAATGCTTTTTTTTTCAGGGGGGTCAGTATTTGTTAAGGTTCTTGCTGATAGTGAAAATTGGAGGTGACTAATTTCTAGAGCATTTAGTCTTCTACTGGCCAGAGCTAAGGTAGGAAGCAGGGCTTGTCACAGCATTTGCCACTGGCATTTCCCAGATTTTACCTCGTTAAGCTGTACATCATTTCCAGTTACTTTTTACAAAAGGATGAGGAAATTTATGTGTATTTATCAAGAAGTTTTCTTCTCCAGTTTTTCTTTCTCAGTTTTGGGAACTATTTTGCAGGACTGAGTTTCTCTGGAAAAATGTTCTGGGTTTTTAGTAGCTTACAAAGCACAGATAGTGTGACACCAGAATTGTGGTGTGGGAAACCAGGGGTGGCTTGATGCTTTTTCCTTTGTGTAAGGATGTCATGGGAATACAGTACCTGATGCCAAGCACTTGGCTATGAGAAGGCTGATGTATAACAGGGAAGAGTTAATTTCTAATGAAGGGGAAAACCTCAAGGGAAAGGGGAGAGAATTCCAATAACAGAGTAAGTGGTAGAATTTCAGCTCCTGCAGAAAACAGGCAGCCAATAGAGAGGTAAAGAGGAGAGGTTAAAACATTGCAGATGCAATTGGAAAAGCTGTGTTTGCTGGGGAGTCTTAGATTAGAAGATGCCCTAAAAAAAAAGAGAAACAGAAAAAGGAAACATAAAAAAAAATGTATTTTTCTTCCCATCTATCTTAGGCCAGATCCCATTTTGATTCCTGTGTGCACCTGCAACCCAGTTCAGGCTGAGAAAGATCTGAGTAGGCAAAGGTCTGCTGGAATTAGGAAATTAGAATTTTTATATTATATAGAATTATTTGGAAGATTGGTTTTAAGTTTTTTTTAATGTGCAAATGCAGATCTGAATATATATGAGGTGTTGCACATCTATATTAACTGTTTCCACAATATTATTTCCTGTTGGTAATGCTCAAGGCTTAGTTAAAATGGGGTTTATTGCAATGCTTGTTCACACATTTATAGAAAAAGGGCTTGTGTATAATTGTCCACTTCAAAATGAAGCATCAAATGGCAATTTCACATTAGAGAGTAACAGAAATCTATGTTTGAAGGCTTTTTTTGGGGTTTATTGGAGTTTTTTCCCCTCTACTTAGAGCCCTGTGCATCCCCTGCCTTTGTTCTCCTGGCTTGCTCACTCATTACTGTTTGTATCTCCAGGTTATAACAATACAGTCAAATGCTGTGGTCATTCATCTCTGAAACCTTTAATGAGCTTATCGGGAAGGAACTATAAATATGTATCTTGTACTTCTCTTGTACTGGGAGATGCTTCCTCAGGCCATGAATAATTAGGTTGGCCCACCTAAGCTCATTACAGACTGTCTCACTATTCAAAATACCCTCTGGATAACATTGTTAGGACTCTTACATGGTTTCTCTGTAGCCTGAATATTATATTGGCCTTTACCTACCTATCCTGATCAAAAATGCACTGAATGGGACCTTTAGCCATGCCAAGTTGTGACTTGTTCTTTGCTAAAAGCATCATCTTTCCTCCTCCTGGAGTGATCTCAGAGGGACAGGGCAGATCTTGTTCTGGTCAGGCTCTTTGGAGTCCATCCACCAGCTCAGCAGCACAGCTGTAAATGCTTCTGTGGGAGTCTGCAGAGTGGCAAGGTGGGAGACAGCAAGTCCTGAGTGTCCCTGGTAAATCTGATTGTTTGTGCTTCTGCCATGATTACCTTTCAGATCTGTTCAGTGTTGTCTAGCAAACTTAACTCACCCGCTTATCTTCAGGAAAACAAATGTACCAGTTATTGCCTACTAGAAAGTGCGAGCTGAGCTGTGTGGTTTTTTCTTTTCAGTGGGCTTGCTGTGATTTTGTTTTGACAGATTGAGCTGTGTTTCACTTTGCTTTCATTTTTCACCCTGTCAGAAGAATTTTTAGTGCACTTTTTTTTTTCCCCTTCCCCAGCCTCTCGCTGTCTGTATGGATCAGGGCACTGAAGCAGTGACTCCCTCTCCTCTGCATTGCTGGTTTGCAGCTTCTCGTGCCACAGAAGCCTGAGCTGAACCTTCCCCATGGGAGCTCAGGTCAAACCTTGGCCATCTCAGTGGGCAGCATCTTCTGCCGTGGGCAGGATGTGCAGGAGATGTGGTAGGGGAGGGTGAGCCTCCAAGGGGGAATGTCTGAAAGTTTTCTGTATTTTTCACTTGACTTGTGCTGTGTTTGCCCTGACCCACCCTGAGGAGCTGTGCCTTGGGCTGGATCACCTCTGTTTGGGGTCACACACTCTGTGCCTGGGTGTGCAGAGGATTTAGGGCAGTTGCTGCTCCCAGCTGCACAGGGTGGTTTGCTGAAAATGTTTGCAAGGGTTTAGGGGTTCAGCTTCCACTGCTGCCCTCAGCTGAGTGACACCCCTTCAGTTGCCCCTTAGCAGTCACTGTAGAGATCTCAGGAAGCTTCATGCCCATATTCTGAAGTGTTCCCATGTTAGAAGAAAGCTGCTCTGTAATAACCAGAATAATTAGACAAATGGGAGGGTTCACACCAAACTCACTTGCATGCTGCCACGCCTAAACTGAGCTGGTGCTGAGAAGTTCAGTGGTGGGTGAGTGGCTGAGCAGCACTGATTGAAGCCAGGGGAAGCTGAAGTCAGGTTTAACTGTGCCACCTTCGTGACAGCAGTCTGTAACAGAGCCCTGGGAGAATGAATGGACTGTGACCAGAGGTGTAAATCTCCTGGTGATGCTGCAGTCCCTGCCCTGGGGACCCTCTGCTCAGCACAGGACCATGAGCTGCTGCCAGCACTGCAGCATGTGTACTGCTGGAAAAAGGAGGTGCCAGATCCCTCCTGCACTGGGGGCAGTCTGGGGGTCATAACCACATCAGACACATCTTGGTTTGTTCTTTTTATTAGCAAAGGCCTTGTGTTTGTGCAGGGCATGCACATGGAGCTTTCCCCCTCAGGCTCGGGGTCCCTGCCCTGCTCCCCACAGGTGTGGCTGGTCCCTGTGGGTCCCTGCTGGGCTGCAGGGACACACTGCTCCCATGGCTCTCACTGCCTTGGGCTCTGCTCTCCAGGGACCTCATACTGCTCTGCCTGCAAGGAGCTGAAGTGATCCTGATCATGTATCAAATTCTTAAGTACTTTTTTTTTTTTTTCTGAGCTTGGATTTCTTTTTTTGGCTGCAGTTTCCCTTGTTTTATAGGCTATATGTGCCATTCCTGCCTGCTTAATACTTCATTTCTTGAGAAGTTCAGTCGCAATGCAGTGATCAGCAGGTCTGGCTTTATTGTGAATTCTTCCGAATTCTCTCAGTGTCTAGCAGTGTACTTAGGACAAGCAGAGATTTATTTGCATAACTGGTCAAACAGAGGTTAGTGTGAAATAAAATACATGCATGTGCTTCTCTTGGCCTGCCCCCATGCGAGGTCAAGGCTGGCTTATTTTTTCTGAGTCCTCCCATTGTCAGAACCTCTCAGGGATCTGGGCTCTGATCCACTTGCTGTCAGTAGTAGTTTACTTTGCTTCTCAGTAAATTGTCCAAGTTTGCAAACCTCCCCCAAGGCTATCGTATGACAGCATCCCTCACGTGATGGGTCTGGTAGCAGGAAAAAAAAACAAAAAAACTTTCTTGTAGTCCAAACATATAGCCCATTCAATTATGTATGAGTGGGGTGCTCAAAGGATGCAAACCTTTGAAGTTGGCTCAGGTGTCTCTTCTCTCCCCATTCTCCACCCTCCTGATCCTTTATCACAGTAGTGGGGTGAATTTGCCATTCACTGGATGAAACAGAGGGAGGGAATGATCTGCAGAAACCCAACCAGGTCTATACCAAGATAACATTCCTGGCTGTGGTGGTCCTTGAGGCACAGCCTCTGCCCCATAGAGTACTCTTTGAGGAAGTACTGCCATGCACTTGTCCTCTTTTGGGATTCTTCCTGAAGCAATTACTGCTGCTGTTCCTTGAGACAGAACTGTGGAATGGGAGGACACATTCTGACAACCTGATGCCTTTCTTCGTGGACAAAATGAAGCCTTGAAGCAAGGCAGCTCAGTGCCTGGGTGATACAGAACTCTCTGAATGGCTCTGGGCCAGTTCAGGTTTTGCCTCAAGTCCTGACCCTGAGGTCATCCCAGGCAATTCCCCTCTCAGATATCCCTAAAACTCAGGGCCCAATGTGTTGGTTACACCTGGATCTGCTGCATGAGATGCTTTTGGACAGGCTGAAGGGAGCAGCTCACCTCCTAGAAGGTCTGTCCCTTCAAAAGATGGACGATTTTTGGCATGTGCTCCTACTGCCCTTTCTGGTCCTCTCCTGCCTCCATAAGTAAAAGCCAGAACTGTCCTCGAGCAGTGGGCTGATGCTGGAGAAGGGACTTGCCAACT
>VZTT01049934.1:7593-21379 GCA_013400855.1 Buphagus erythrorhynchus
ATCTCTCTTCAGAATTGATATGCATATTCACAGAGTATCCAAATTACAGACTGAAGCCATCCTTTGGCACCATCTTCCTCAACAATTCAAATATTTAAAGCCAAGTTCAAACAATAAGACACATTTGTCCCTTCCTCCCCCACTCCAGTGCTAAAATAGTCAACAAAACCTAAAGTTGTCTTGATTCACTTTATATAACTTATACAATCCAGTTTACTCTAAGTATGTAGTACTTCAAATTGAACAGAGGCAGATATCTGCTCCCACTGTATGAAAGCCATATTTCTGCTGTGCACTCTGCACATCATTTCAATTCTTCATTCTTCGAGCAATAAAATCACGGAAGCAAGTGGGATGACCCTCATGAAAAAAAAAAGCATACTATTATTGAAACAAAAAAGGTCTGAGTAACCTTGCCCTTAGTTTGTCTTCTGTTCTTGTTCATTACTGTCTCAGTAAAGGAAGAGAGCTTCCCTCACTCCACTTTGACCCAGAAGCCAAACATGAAAAGAGGAAGAAGCAAACACTAAATACAGCATTGAATACATTTTTCTAGGGCAGGAACTACAATGTAATTGCTCCTAAAATCACCAAACAGTTCACAAAGCAAGTTGCAAAGGATCATATGGCAGTTTCTACTTGCTGAAGTCCACTTTTGCCAGCTTGCAGTATCTGAGCTGCCTGGTATGGTCAGCCAGGGGGCTGCTTTTCTGGAGACAGACTGCTAATACCATCAACGTAAATCTTTCATGATGCTCCAGTAATAAAAAGAGTATGTCAATAAAAAAACCCAGTGGTTTATGCATTTTATTGACAAGATGGAATAGTACTCATCTGCCTTCCTAAGGCACATACTTGGCTGAGCAGGGCACAAAACATTCATGCAGTTAGAGTTAGCACCAATATCTTAAGTCTGTTCTGAGGTGAAAACCTGAAAAAAGCAAAATTCAGTTCTGTGGAGAGGAAATAATCTGTAGCAATTTACACCCCAGGCATCAATCACATTATGGCATCCCTGCCCTTTTCCCCCTAGCCATCAGTACTCTGTTACCATATATTTCAGATCTAACAAAAAACCAAAACCAACTGAGCAAAGCCAACAACAACAAAAAAAAAAAAGGCTAACAAACCCCCCTCCCTGAGCAAACCCAAAATTTTCTTTAAAATACATTTTCCTTTTTTCTAAACAAGCCTAGATGTTTATAATTTTAAATTCTTACTTTTGTGTAGCTTATCCTACATACCATTGCTTAAAACCTCATTACTTTATATCTCACAAAACATTAGAAGAAAATCCTTCCTCATAAAAAATTTACCATAGTAATTAGATAGCCAACCATTTTTGGCATCTCTGTATCCTGCCACCTTTTCCTTATTTTAGAGGCTTAATTCTTCCTAGGATTAATGAGAAATAATTAACCAATTAATAGAATTATACTGGGTCAGTGACAAAGATGATTTTTTTCTTAAGAAATTCTAGGATTGTGCTGTGAATTATCAATTAATGCACTAAAATCACCATGGATTGTAAATTTACACAAATAGAAGCATCAAAAAGCTGCACGGATTTAACAGTAAATTAAAAAGTAAATTAAAAGTAAAAAGTACTCAAGAATTCTTCAAGTTTTTGTTTTGTTTTAATATTCAGAAGAGTATGCTTACTACTCTAAATGGACATTTTCCAAACTGGTTTCATTTTGCAGGCCTTTTTTTCAAAAGCTTTATTGCATTACACGTTACTAGCCTAATTTAGGTCTAGGAGCAGGAACATTACTTTGAAGACTTAAAAAATAAAGACATATCAAAACATTATTCACACAATTAGCTGCTTTTCCAGATTAAAAAAATGTGTATTTAATTAGGACAAAACTACTCAGTTTGACAAACATCTGTATTTCTGTTTGGCAGAAGTAACTGTCATCTGTGCAGATGCATTTATTGAAAGACACAATCTGCTCAGGCAGCACAATTCACAACTTCACTGTGCAGCGCTCACTCAAGTATGAGTGGAATTTCGGGAAAAATGTCTGTACGATAATTCTTGCAACACAGGAGAAAATTTATAATTACACTTCTACTTCCTGACATTGGTGGTGGGACCGCTGTATGTGCACACAAACATCATATACAGAGCTTCTTGTCTCCCACTGCTGCCCATGCCAGCGAACATGACCGCTTCTCCAGCAGCATGCAACCACGCTCATGAAAAATTCATGTCTGATGAACACACCAGTTTAGGATGTCAGTGTTGGTAGGAGGTTGAATGTTCAAATACCACATTGAACAGGAGATTTTGTACTTGCTCATCTTGATAACTGACAGGTCATTTAAAGACTGCCTGTATTGACATCCTGAATAAAGTCAGTAACAGCGCTAAGGAACTTGAGTGTTTTGTGGGATTCATAAGATCCTGTCTGTGTTATTAATGAATGCCATGCAACAGCTGCTTTCCTTTCAGAGAAGACATATTTTAAAAGCCTAACACCAAAGCATGCAAGAGCTGGGAGCAAAGCAGTATTTTAACCTGTTTGATAGTCCTAATGATTTTCCACAGGCATGCTCTTATGAACATCTTCAGAGAAAAGCAACGTGGTCTTCTGTAGAGCCTGCCCACTCTCAGCAGTACTTCCATTCAAAATTTGCCTTTTCTTCTCAAGCTTGTCATCACAACCTGCCTCTCCCCAAAAGCATGTTCTGAGTAGTGATCTGATTCTTCAAAAGGTAGAAGTGCAAAGAACCCCCTAGACAAACCCCTGAATTTTGTTTTATGCTTAAGAGCTATGCATGTAGGCTGAGACTGAACTACAAAGTAGGAGTCTTACAAGATTTAGCTATATCTTAAATCCAAGAAAAACATCACTCACTAAAAACAGAGAAACAATCTATTCTTCTGAATAATAAAAATTTAAATCGCATACTATATTACATAGTATACAACAGTGGTAAACTGAAAAATTTTGTTTGCACTGTATTTAAATTATCTCCAAATTCAGTAATTTTTACACTCTAAACTGTAGAGAAACCTTTTATTAAAATTTTATTTATCATAGGAAAAGAAAGTTGAAGGTCTGACTAAAGCAGCAACTGGAGAGCCTTTTGCTGATTCTCCCCTCAGAATTAACTTGGGAGAATTTGGACTGTTTCTCTGTACAGATGTTCAAATGGGATACTTCTTTAAATAGCTCCTTGCTTAACAGGGAGGTTTCTGGATTACCTACTTCAAGCACTTAATTCCTATAAAACTACATACCCACTCTAGGAGCTAAACATCAGACACTGCAATGACCAATTTGTAAACCTCTGGAGTTTCTTATTTAGCTAGCTATGGACCTGAAGATCAGTTAATGAATTATTTTGAAGTATGTGTCCAATCTCCTGAAGATGAACCTTGCTATCTTTACTGATAACTATAACTCTCCTTTTAACATATAAAGGAAATGGTATTCCTAAAAGTAGATTTGGAGCTCGCTCTTTTATTTGTTTGCTTTTAATATTAAAAGAGTGTATTATTACTAAATATAATCATTAAGGACTGTTGAGATTAAGAATGTATTGCAAACCTTTTACTAAGCAGGTCAGTTAGTACAAATCCACTGTGTTTTTATCAGCCAGCAACTCCTATACTTCCTGTGTTGCTGTTTGTTTCTTTACCTCAAGAACAGTTAAGCACTATGAGAACCCTGAATTCCCAGGTCTCAGTTCCTCCTGTTTACATTCATCTCCTGTTTCAGAAACAACGGTCTGTACCTTCACAAGCACTACACAGATACGCCACAAAGAAATGCAGCTGATAGGAAATTGGAGGAAAATTGCACTGGTGTTCTTGTATTTTTCTTGTCTGATAGCCTTACAGACCTACCTTTCGGGAGCCCATCCCAAAACCCTCAGCTTCCTCCCTCTAATCTGAACAGCACTCTTAATTTCTAGTGAACCGTGGAGAACAGCACATTCATTCTTGCCAAGATACAGGAAGGCAGAGATGGGCTAGCAAGTCTATTTAAGTTGGTCTGGGTCCACACCACATAGTGAGACACTGGCAGCTGTGATATTGTGCTGATGGGGGCTGAGGTTGATACCTCTTGAGCCACTCAAGAGAGGGAAGAACGGCAGCTTTTTACACTAGGGAGTTTCCGGAGCATGAGTAAGACTGAAGTGCAGGAAGTTAGATAACTCTGCAGTAAAAGACCTAAAATTCCCATTTCATTATTTGAGGAAAGCTGCGGAGACTCCTGCTGTGTTCACATGTTTTCTGAGCTGCGTGAAGTAACTCTTAAGTAAAAACATTGCATTAAGATCTCTCAAGTGCATGGACACTACCAGTTAAAGCAATGATGGGGTATCTGCTAGACAGTACCTCTTCCTTCCTTCCTTTTCTAAGCCACTGGTTTATGCTCCTGTACAGAATATGCAGGAATTTTCTTACTTTGAAATATTAGCTAGTTACTTGGAGAGACAGGATGGCTACATACAGGATTTTAGAGCTACAACGGATCCGTAACTGTTATCAGTCTTAGGCTTTTCCTTGTCTGGGCATCATCCAATTTAAGTTTACAGATAAAATTTAACTTCATTTTCCATATGGTTATCCAAACCACAAGTTTCTGTCTTGCATTCACAGTTTTAATTTCAAATGCAAATTCCTTTCTCTTCCCTACTTTATCAGTAATCTACTATAATTATTATTTGTATTGTTTGTATTATTTGTATTTGTTTGTATTGTTTGTATTATTTGTATTATTATTTGTATTGTATTTGAATTGATTTTCTGAAAGTATTATCTTCTTAGTACATAACCTTTGGATTCTTCAGTTTTACCATTCCTATTTCAGAACTTT
The DNA here is from genome assembly GCA_013400855.1 of Buphagus erythrorhynchus. NCBI lineage: Eukaryota > Metazoa > Chordata > Aves > Passeriformes > Sturnidae > Buphagus > Buphagus erythrorhynchus. Next base: position 12,429 of record VZTT01049934.1, read on the forward strand.
TTTGGTAACACTGGTTCTTTCATGAAGTTTAAAGGCTGTGATCCAGAGACATATCCACACGCTAATTCTGGAATACTGTTGTACTACATTTCATATTGGAACTGTGATATTTCCTATTTATCAGTGAGGCCCAACATGCAATAAAAAAACCTTTTAGCTGGAAGAGTTTTGTTATTGACAAAAGTGAATGAAGCACTTTTGGGGTCCAATACACAGCTATGTTGTTTAGCAGCTTTGTGGGACTAAAATAGGAACTCGGTACAAAGAGTATTCGCTCTGCTTTGGAAGTTCACCCTCTCAGTGCTACTTGACAGAACCATTAGAGTGGCATTAAATGCTACTAATTTTCCCATTTCATTATTTCACTGTAAGCAAATCTCCAGAGGAATACACTGAGCATAAACTCTAACATAAATTGGACATAAATTCTCTAGGAAGATCTTCTAAAAGATACAGTACCAGACAGTGCGCAGCATCATCTGATGTCACAACCACAGCTTGCTACCTCAGTATCAATCTTCCAAGAGCTTAGCACAAAAGAGTGAACAAACTACTAAGTTTCCTTAATAATACTAAGTGTACTTAATAATGCTACAATATACTCAATAAAATTGCTTAAAGCTGTAAAAATGTAATTTTAAAATGTTTTCCACAAACAGGAAACTAAGACTCAAACCTGGATAAAAACATTGCCTATTTCACTCTAAACCAAATGGGCATTTTCAAGATTCTTACAGTGTCTGTCAAGTGCAAGCAAGGAAAACTTGGCTGAGTTTTACAAACTGTACAACTTAGAAAATGGTCTTGTGATAAGGAACACAATACTACTTCTCCTGAGAGTTATTAATTGGTAATGCTTTCCTCCATGCTGGTATTATGTTGCACCTCTGCTTTTCACCATTCCTTTTGCAAAAGGAACATATTTTTTTCTTCAGGATGATAATCTAGATTAGGAGGCAACATAATCAGCCTCTTAATTATACATACGCAGAAGGAGCACAACAGTTGCTTTGCCTGTCAAGAGGATTTAAGATGTAAACAGCATAGGGCCAGAAAAAAACCCATTAATTTAGAAAATTAGTCTTCTACCAGAAGAGTCAAGTAAAAAAAAGGCTTCTCATTTGCTGATATAAAAATCATATGTAAGATTTATCAGTACAAACTCTATGCAAAATGAAACTAATAGGAAAAGTCACTTTTTTAGTCAATTTCAACATTACAGATATTTTCAATATAGTAAATGATACAATTAAAAAGCACCTTTAAGGCAACTTCATTTTGCAACATGTCAATTTTCTGAAGAACACAGTGGAAGAAGTTCTTTTAATTCCAAAACCCTAACAGTCAACTTCCTTTTGCAGAGTAGCATCACCATAATTATGAGCTGTTCCAGAAGTTAGCTTTTCAATTTAATAAGGGAAAAAAAAAAGGAAATAGAATGCTAAATAAAAATAATTCTTTACCTGACAGTTTTCTTTTGCTTTTATGCTGCCCTGTTACCAAAGGCAGAAAAACGAAGGGCAATTCCATTAGTAAATGTACAACTCTAAGCAGTCTCCTGGCACTGGATCAGAAAGCAAATCTGAACTGGCCCTAGTGAGAGGCCATGGTGAGTTTTACTGGCCTGGCCACAGCCACATCCCTCGCAGAGCTCCTGCCACCGGCCCATGGGAGCCAGCAGGGGAGGCTGCTCCGAGGTCCCATGGAAGAACGTGGGTGCCTTCCCGAGCTGTGCTGCTGCTTGTGCAGCCACAGTGCTGATCCCAAACCTGGCCTTGTGCCACCTTGAGGCACTCACAACCACCCCACCCCAGCCATTCCCCTTGTGATGCACTCAGCTCTAGCATCAGGAAATTAGAACCTAGAAAAACTAAAGATTTAATAACATATAAAGAACATTAAAATAAAGACCGTGCCCTTTGCTTTCAAGCATAAAACTTTTACACTGGACTGTTACTCTGCACAGTACTGAATATTACCTTTATCTAAAGTATCTCAAGTATAAATTGCACTGAAATATTTACAGCATTGCAATGCTAATAGTGTTGAAATGTTTTTTGCCTAAGCTTATCAAATATGCAGCTTGTCTAGGGGGAGGGGGAAGTTACAATGTATAAAATTTGAGTTAGGTGTTCAATCTGTTGGTTCGCAGTTGACAAGTTTATAGCAGTTGGTACTGGCTGTGCATTGTTTGCCAATGATCACATCCCAGAGGCTAAACAAACTGATAGATGGAAGGGACCAAATACAGAATCCAGCCATCAAAATCTGCCTGTCTGCTTGGTCAATGGTAGGGAAGTGCAAAAGAGCATTTTAAAGAGCTCTGCAGAAAAATAAAAGCCAGCTTTTTTTGTGGTATGAAAAAACGTAGCAAAGTATGAACATGACTGTACACCCATTTGAACTTGAGTACTGTGCCAGGCAAAAAAAAAAAAAAAACAAACCAAAAAAAAAAAAAAAAAAACCAAAAAACACAACCAACCAAATCAATGCATCAACTAGGGAAAATGAAAGAAAGTAAAGTAACCAAGTCAGGCGAGGTGGTGTACTCGTCAGTAGCTGTCCCGTGGCTGAAGAGACAAAACATCTCTCTGTTAAATGAACACACTGGCAATATTTGAGAGCATTAAGGAATTATTTTAGGGTAATGCCTAAACATGCTGACATTTAACAGGTTTTCTTTCAGACTCAGGCAAGTGCTACTCAACACTAATCAAAATATTTTCTAAAATTATTTTTAGAAGTTTTTCAGATTGTACAATACAGATAAACAACACTGCTGCAGATTATCATACCCAGCTATGTCCCATCGTATCATACAACCACAAATATTAAATAACTATTTAATATTTCATGCTTTAATTGGCATGAAAGCAATACTGTGATATATTTACTATTTCTTTGTTGCAGTGAGCAACACCAAAGTAGGATCATTGCCAAAATATTTAATGCTAAAGAATATTTCTATTAAATTCATTTGCCAAGATGCAGGGCAGGCAGAGTTGAGACACAGCAAGACTTTACCAGTTCATTTCTCTGGACTCAAGGAGAATTTTAAGGGAATGCTTGCAGAATGACGAGGCTAGATAAGAAACTCCTCAGCTAATTTTGGCCAGCTCCCAAACCGAAATATTGGAATTTAATTTGGAAGTGGTTAAAAAAAGAAAAGCTATCTGGATCATGACATTTAACATCTGACTTGTGTAAAAACTGAAAAAGTCATTCTGTTAAATATTTTCACTTTTAAGATAGAATATATTAACTGAGGAAAGTAGAGGACAAATAAATGTGCTTGGACTCTAGCAGCATGCCTGAAGCTCAAGGTTGAAGTACAACTGACCCCACACAGAGCCATTTGAACATGTGCCAAATGCATGAAGCTCAGAAGTTTCATGCTCTGCTAAGGCAACTTTCACATCACTCACTGGGTTCATCTCAGATCAAAAGCACTAAAGGAAAAATTGTGCAGAGAATCTGATTACAGATGGCTTTTACTGATGCTTTCTACTTAATCTCCTCTGGAATGCGAGGTCATAGCCCTCCCATATTTTAAAAGGGGATCTATATACTATATGCACACTCAACTATTGTCACTGTACTATATTTTGCTCTCTCTTCTGAGCAACATAACTTAAAGAGTTTATTGCAGCCCAGATTTCTACTCACAAAACATGCACATGGGCTGTATGGTTTCAGAGGACGTTGCACTTTCTAAGTGCTCATTGCCTTGTAAATATAAAAATATTTTGTCTGTTGTAGTTACCTGTATTACAGCCTGTAAAAGATGCAAGGGCAGGAGTGGTACTCAGTGCTGTAAAAAACACCCTCAGGACTTGTCTTCCCAGAACAAATGCACCTACATCCTGCAGAAGACATGGTTCACTCAACTTTCTGTTTTGCCCATGGACCAAAATCTATCTTCATGCATCCTATGTGTCACAGGGCATGTTTCAGCCAACAAAACCCAGAAAAATCAAGGCCTAGACACACTGGACAGAAGCCTCATTCTTCTCTTAAGTCTAAATCTCCAAGATTTTAACAAGAAATAAGACTTCCTTGCTTTAACCTCAGTCTTCTCACAGAGATATTCTTCTTATTAAAAGTTTATTAAAACCCTAATGATTTGAAATCTGTTTTTACTGTCCTTAAAATTCTCAACAACTGTGAAAGCATAAAAGTGAAGCTGTTCAAAATATTCTACTTGAAAAACATACCTAAAAGCAAACGTTCTTTGAAAATAAAAAGTATTTGAGAACTAATTCAAAAAGCTTTCCTTGCTGTTCATTGAAGCATTTCCCCCTCTTTCTTTTCCAGCAGTCAAATAAAGTGAAGAGAGAGAAAAAGGTTTTTTCTTTCCCGTTTTCAACCTCCACCTAAGTTTAACTTCCAGTTTTCACTAAGTGTCTTGTGTCTTCCAATCCGCATTTCTAAAAATCACAACCAAGTAAATTGTACCACACAAAAGACATTAAATTACTTCTTAGTGCAAGGTACAGTTGTTGCAATACAAGATGCATTGCTGATGCTCCAAATAAAATTCAAACTGTAGTCAATGTACATCTTTCAAATTCTCACACGACAAATTACATTGGATGAAAGTAGATCAATAATCCTACAAAAGCTCTTTTCTTCCTTAGTTTTTGTAGTAGTCAGGCCCCTGGACTTTGAGACCTAGTGTTTTTCTATTCTTTGTTTATTAGGCCAGAATTCCCTCCTCTAAGTAATTGTTTGTTTCACAATTTGAAATACAAAGGAGTAATGGAGATTACCTTTATGTGAATATCTTCACCTTCTCCCCCATTTCAAACTATGTGCATGTGCTTGTACAAGTTTCCCTCAAGTGCAGCAAACTGAAACAGCAGAAGTATCTTCAGGTTCAAAAGTCAGTTCCACCAAAGATAAGAAATGCAGACCTACAGTTAACTATACAAACAATGAAAAGCTTGCACCAGTCTTTTAGACACTCAGACAAACACCAAAATCTGTTATGCATAGCATAGCTGAATGTGACTTTCTCCATCCAGAGAAATTAGAATTGAAAGGCACAAAAAATGCACTTACTCATCTGAACTCTAAACACTGGTTCAGTCCTTTATAGAAAGCATCTACTACAAGCTAAGTACAATACAAGCAAACATTTTTGCTAAAATAAATACTCCTTAGGAATAGCATGAAACTGAAATTAAAACTGCAGGTGAAGTACAAATAATTCAGTAACAGGTTAGAGAAGGTATGCTCCTATCTGTCATACAAGAGCAATGTACAAATAGAAGTGGAGAGACAGTCTTACTCCAAGTAATGGTGCTTTTAGTTGCTTTACACCCATCTTGACTTACTCTACACATGAATCAATGAAGAGATTCAACTGCAATCTTCTGTACAACTGCAAAGCTTGCTCTGCTACCTCCACTAGCTGTGAAAGGGATCCCAAACATGGATGCACATACAGATTAGGGACTCATGACCTGGAGACATTTTCAGGCATCTCTGTAGTTTTTTGGGGTCTTCAAGGGATGCCCCACAATCCCACTTCACAGGAGGTGCCAAAGGAATTTGTGGTAAACTTCAATTCCACTGAGCAATAGTTGCTAGCTTGAATCATTTCCTCTAGTTTTATCCCAACCTAACTCTGGCTCAGGTTTCTATCTTATAGTCTCCTTCAAACAAATGTGGACAGATAGGAAACAGGCAGAACAATCAGACAGCTTTCCTGAAGGGGATTTATTTCCAACACCCCAGCTTCCACTACCTTGCTTTCATGGGAAGTAGAGCTATCAACATTGTTTGCATATATTACATCACCTCTAAATGTCTCCAAAACTAGAGCAATGTAAATAAAGGCTTTCATAAAATAATAAAAGTGCATGTCTACCACTACTAGAGTGCCACCCTAAAGAAGAGAGATGATGCACCATTCCCACTAAACAACAAACACAAGCAAAACAATCTAAATGCAGGGAAAGAGACTCATGCTCTGATAATCAATTCATATCCAACAAGAAAGTTCAGGAGGGCTTCTCAACTCAAGTATTTAACTTAGCAGTAAATATAAATAACAATGCACAAGCAATGAATACTAGCTTTTAAGAAATAAATCCAAGCAATCCAAGCTTTTAAAAATGCATAGTCTCTTCTTGATGCTTACACTTAAAGGTGGACAATAGGAAATTAAACCTCCTTGATTCTCAACTGCTTTGAGTCAATTAGTTCTCAGTAATCAGATTAACATTAGAAGGAAGATATTCTTCCTTGTCACTAGTAAGTGCTTCCTTTGCAAGAAATGTTATTTGTAACCTCGTTCAGCCACCTGCAAACAAAGGCCAAGAAGTCAACATGTATGAAAGCAGAAGTCCAGCAGTTGCTCACCCTAGGGAACAGGGCTCTCAAGGGCAGGTTTAAGATGTTTAGCAGCATTGCATGAGGAAATTTGACAGCTATCTCATCATGGTATTTTTCTTCTACAGATAGTGAACTAATCACCAAGGATGTCAAAATAGCAAATTTTTAATCAATCCTGATTTCAAACATGAATGGGTACAGGGAAATGGAGATGTGAAGGTAAGCTAAGCAGCTCCTAAAGCTTCTTTCTTCAACAAGCAGGCCAGAGTGTCTATTATGGGTTAGGGGGCCTGGGGGGCAGGGGGCTATGTTCAACCCAAGCCTGCAGCACAGCTGTTAAGACACAGCAGGAGGGATCTGGATATTGTACTTAGTGAATCAGCTAAAGAGGTCTAAGCAAACTGATGTTCCTAATGAGAACTGTAGAATTCCATTCATACAATGGGTGGCACTGGGCCAAGGATAACTTGCTAAAAATAAGAGACCTAGAAAGATTAAAAAGCGAAAACATTTCTTGCAATATAGAACTAGAAAAGGGCCAGATAATACTGCACATATAACTATTAAAATACTCCCTCTTCCTGAAGCGTCTTCCAAGAATATAACATGTCCAGTGATAAAAAAAGGGAAAAAATGGGGTAATCCTTCATAGCTGGATGAAAAAGATAAAACTTGACAAGTTAGGAGTATTAGGAATATGGTAGAAGACTTGTTTTAAATTAACAATTGACCATTATCACTAGTCAACTTGATAAAACTTGATGTAGGAATAAAAAGGCCAATTTGAATTGAATTTATTCACCTCACCTAGATGCTAAATAAAGATACTATTTCTGTGCATTTGTTTTCCCTTGATTTTTTTTTTCTACATTTTAAAGATCAAAGTGATAAAACCTCAAAAATAAAGATACCAAGCACTCAGAACAATGAAAGCGTGTTTTTTAATTACAACGGCATGGGTAGAAGTTTGCATCATTTTTTTCCACATCTTTCATCCACATAGGTAAGCTGCTGTTGAAGATGCAAGATGAAACAACAGGTAACTAAAATGACAGCTTCTCATGAGTGCAAGATGGTTTGCTTGCCCATGAAAAGCAGCTCCTCACTATTCTCTGCATTAAGAATAACTGGCTAACAGCAAAGAACACATTCTGCTCCTACCCCCTCCCCACATAAAGCTAAAATCCCATTGATATAGAGTCTTTGGGTGGAGTAACCAAACTTTTACAAAGCAGCTTGCCTTTTTCCCAGACAAATGACTTGGCTGAACTTAAGAAACTCCTTTCACTATTAAAAAATTCCACAATAACTGCAGTTCTAAGAAAAATCCCAGAATCTAACGTGGAAAACCCCTACTGAATTAGGCTTCAAGAGTCAGCAAGTCTTAAGAGTTTATTTAAACAGAATTGTCACTCAAATATCAGCCAACTGCATGGACCACACTGAAAGGGAACTAAAGAACATAAATCAGGTGACTATTGCAGCTTCCCCAACAAAATCTTAGCTCTTTACAAAATGTCAAGACAGCTGAATCTTAGCCGAGTTCTTAAAGACGGCTGCATGCATTTAATTAAGTCAAAATCGAAGCCAGATGGCACATGATGCTTTTCCAATAGACTGGATGCTGTCACAAGAGGCACTACTTAAGCATTCCTTGATGATTCCTGGCACCAGTGGCTACAAAAATATCTTTTTACAATCTACCATACACCCCTCCCTTTTTTTCCAGTTACCAAGCCTTTAAAGAGAGTGGGAAGGAGGAAAAATAGAGCCCCTGAGATAAATTGACTCAGTGTGTGGAATGCAAGGCAAACATTCCTGTACAAATTCAGATTTGATTTATTTTCTTTAGCAAACTTCAGTGAAGGAAAAACCCCCAATTGTCGGTCTTTGCCTTATACTCACTAAGGTTATCACCTGTCTTAAAGTGAGAAAATGAAAATAAGTAACTATAGCTCCAAAGTACTGCACAGCAGAGGATGATGTTAACACTTTAGTCAGCAATAAATGAAGGTAAGTAAAAAAGTCCTGAAGAATTTGGAAGTATATGGCAGAAACATTAACATTTCATCTCTGGACTGCATAACCTCTTAGTGAAAAATGACAGTGGATGCTTCTGTGGTCAGCACACACGCAATGAACTCCTACTCACCAGGAAGGCTAGCAAGTTATTGCCTGTTGTAGTCAGCCAAAGTTATACAGGGTTAAGCCAGACTGGCAATACCATATTTTAGTTCCAGTACTGTACATGGAATTAAACAGAGAAGCCCATGAGCCATGCTGCTGGTCATGCTTCTCAAGGCTTGTACAAGCCAGACAGAATGCCCACCAAGGTGTGTCTACAAGGTGATGGGGAATAAAAAAAAGTTAATATAAATGAAAAATATGCTGCTGACAAAACACCTCTGCTTGATTTTTACTTTGAGATTTTTCTGTTCCAGAATTACTTAAGCAGATGCCATATTGCTCCCAAAAGGATTCCTGAAGATGTTTAGAGCAAAAGGTGAGAATCATTATGTTTCTTTAATAGACAAGGAAGGCTCAGAGGCCATTCCTTGCATTCTCTCTCCATGCTTCCATCAAATCATACTGACTATGGCTCACTTTTTCAA
>VZTT01049934.1:48302-87595 GCA_013400855.1 Buphagus erythrorhynchus
GCCCGGCCCGGCAGCGTCCGGCCCCTCTAGCGACACCGCCCGGTCCGGCCCAGCCCGGTCCTCTGCCGCCGCAACCGACCGGACGGGCTGGGCGCCGGCAGGGACGGGCGGGAAACGCAGGTGAAGCCTTCGGGAAAGAAATCCAATAGAGAAGAGATTTGGAGTCACAGATTTTTTAAAAAATTTGATGGCAGAGTGCAAGGCAGGACTAGAAGTGCTAATCTGAAGGCAAATGTTATGGATGGGAAATAAATGCAGGGTTTGGTTTTGCCTGATATCTTCACTGAGTTAGTGGTGAGGCTGGAAGTGAAATACTTATTTTTTTTGCAATTCTCACAGTTTAATTGAACCACTTTACAGGAGGTTTCAGTGTCTTAAATCTGGACCAGACTTGGCTTGGAGTACCAGTGTGCTAGCACACAATCCTCCTTGGCATTTCACTGCCAAGAAGGCAAAGTACTGCTTGATCTAAGCCAGAAGGGAATATCTGTATTCGTTTCTGAAAGACTAGTGAGCTTCAATGTACTTCTCACGTTACAAACTGTCTCATGGAGGTGCCTGGTATACACAGTGGGATTTTAAGGTTTTGTATATTGATGTAACAGGTCACATATTTTGCTTTCTGAAGGTCACCATTGGGCCATTCTGATTATGTAGTCTGTTCCTCTAACTCCTGTTTCAGTTGGTTTATTTCTCATAAAACTCTCCTGCCTTGAACTAAACTTTTTTGCTTTTTTTTCTACAATACTTCCAGGGTTAGCTACAGGATGTTTCTTCAATACCTAAAGAAAACTCTGGGTTCAGGATTGAGAACATCTAAGTTGTCAGTCCCAGCAGCAGACTAGAGGACATCTAGAAAGAAAAATATATTAGGATGATTGTTGTTCCCTTGTGGTTAAGGGACAGAAGGAACCATGCAGGGGATACTCAAACTTATACATCCTTTTATGAGAATCCTGCAAAATACAAACCTTATACCAAACCTAGGTATTGCATCAAGTTATTTAAGACCTCTAATAACTTGCAAATCCTCAGTCAGATTTCTTCTACAATTATTTTCTGTCATATAGACAAGCAGAAATACAAGTAGTTTTCTCCATGTCCTTTCTCCAGTTCTTGGAATCTGAGACAAAGTCTTCAGTTTTGTTTGTGTAATATATCAGGTTGTCTTCACAGCAATATATACTCAGTAACATATAGATGGAAGTTTTAAGGAGCTGCAGTATGCAATTTGTTTTCTGTAAGTGTGATAATGAAAGGAAGATAATGATTTAAACTTTAGTGTATCCCAAAGTGTGCACATTGAAATGAAAATAAAATAAAACAGCTCACATCATTAATGAGAAGAGCAAATACTGCTTCCAAAAATGCCTTCTCTGTTTATATCTCTGCTTTTTCTACTGCCAAACATTCATTCTTCATCTTGAACATTTTTGTCCATAGAAATTCAAGATTTACATTACTGTTCTGGCTTTTAGAATTGGTCTTAAAATTTCAGTTTAAGCATGATGAAGAAATCTGAGCACAGATTTTAAAATTTGAAAATCTAGACCCAGGAGCTGGCTGCCATTGAAAACTGTCAAACTCTGCTACTGTAATTGCATCAGTGGAAGATGTGGACATATAGCTCTTGGGAAAGCAGTTGCCTAAAGAAGGAATATCTGAAAGCTTTCACACTCCTAGTTAAGAGAGACCTCAGTAAAGAAAAAGATTCTAGGTAGTGCTTGCTTAGAACCTGATGGTCTGACAAAGTTGTCAAGCAGATCCTCAGTTTGTGGCTGACAGTTCAGAAATCAGACTTCCTCATCTTGAATGACACCTTTTTTTTGCCTTTTATCTTTTGATGTTATCAATATTACTAAGAGACCACAAAGTAAAGTTCTTCCTATGTATATGTTTGAACAGCCAAAGCAATAAAGGAATTAATTTTTGTCATATTGGTCAAATTTCTCTCAATTTCTTTTATATCCTCCCTCTGTGTGAAATGCAAAGCTTGTTCAGAACTCAGCTGGAGATTTGTACTTTTACTCTTCTTAAAATATTGTGATAATTTTATTACTTGAATTTCTGCAGCTTCTACCAGCTTTCGTGAGGTTTCAAATTGTCATAAAGAATAAAGGATTTATTGAATGGATTCTAAATTATTGCTTTTCATTTGTGTGTTAAGAGAACCAATGATAACTTATTTGTCTAACAAAAGCCTCTGTGACCAAATCCTCGGCTTTCTCCCTTGTCAAATGTTTTCTGAGCACACAGAAGTTACCAACAGAAGGTAGAAATGTAAGATGCATCAGGGTACCAGAAATATATCAAAGGAAGTAACAGACCACTTTTTCACACTGAGGACTGAGAATGATGCAGCTATTACCAAAAAGGTATGAAAGGGATCCCTTTGTGTAAAAATGTGTGCCAAAGAGACATGTATCAAAGATACTTCACCGTGATACAAAAAGTTACCCCAAAGCCTTCTTCTGCTGTGCAAAAGGAGCTATCAGACTTACATTAAGAGATGGTTCCCACATCCCCAGATCGTGTGTCCCTGCCCTGTGAAACAAAAGCCTTCTGCATTAAACCAGTCTCTTCCCATAGTACTTCATCTGTAGTCTTTGGCACTTGAAGCTCAATTAACAATTTCCAGTGAAATTTTGTTCTACAGAATTTATTCAACCTCCGTTCTTTCTGTTGCACAATAGGGAGCATATATGCTCCTTATTTAGTCACTGAAATTACGAAAACTGTGAATAAATTACTTTATGGCAGGATTTTATTTGAACAGGCACAGTATGATGCTAAGGCACAGCCTGTTTCACCTTTGTGGCTGTACAAAACGTATCTTTTCCTCGAGGCACAGCATCTTGCAGTGAATTGCACAGGATACCTGCAGAATGGCTCTAGAATAGGCTGGTTTACTCTCAGTCCTGAGGCCATTCATTGTGCTGGACGTTGCAATGTCAGGAGGGCTTTTTTTCCCCTCCCAGAAGCTGAGAAATTTGAGAGATGTAGAGGCTCCTGACTCATAGTTACAGAGTAAAGAATTGAGGTGAGGTAAGCCTTTACAACCTCCCACTTTGTTACCAGCCCTTCCGGGAGCTAACCACCAAACATGGACAGGCTGGTGAAGGGACAAAGTGCCTCTACCTCAGCCATACAAAATCAAGGGTTGATGCCCTGCAGCATGCATAGTTCATTGACAATTTAAGTTCAGATGCCAAAAGAGAAAAGCTGATCCATGGTACACATTCTGAGATTAATAGAACAGGAACAGAGAATGGTTGGAAGGGTTGGAAGGGACTTAAAAGATTATTTAATCCAGTGTCCTGTGGGCGGGGACATTTTTCACTAGAGCAGGTTGCTTAAAGCCCCATCTAACCCAGCCTTGAACACTTCCAATGATGGGGCATCCACAGTTTCTCTGGGCAACCTGTTCCAGTGCCTCACCATCCTCACTGTAAATAATTTCTTTGTAGCATCTACTACCTCTTCCTTGCCTGTCCCTTCTGAACAGTTTATAGCCACTGATGGCAGCCCTCCAGTCATGCAATTCATACCACCATGTTCCAGTAATAGTGATTAGACTGTGGCTTTCTAGTGGCACAGTGGCTTGCAGCTCTTTCCTGTTTCCAGATCTAATGTCTTTGAAAATTATCATCACAAAGACCAAAACAACTGAAATAGTGATAAGAAGCTCCTGCAAAAGAAGTGCATGGATATTTTAACGAGTAGTTCAAGGTTTGTCAAGCTGCTGGCAGTCTGTTGTGGAGTCTGAAAGTCCTGAGAACCCAGAGAAACTGGTTGGGTAGCAGCCCAACAGGCAGACATCCTGGCATATCTGGGAACCAAAAGGCTTTCCTTTGGAAACCTGCCATGCTGCTTCTGATGGATTCTGCATAATCATCCTCTTCTGCAAAACACTTTGATTCCAACAAATTACCCATTTTCCCAGAATGAAAAACACCATGTTGTAAAGCTGTAGCAGGATGTCTCTGATTTAGGCACCTTAAAAACCTTTCCCAAGTGTGTCTTGTTTCTCCTGTATTGCAAGTAAGGCTTCATCAGCACATAATTAGTGCTGGAGAAAACCTTACAAGTTCTCAACCTTTCCAATATATATAACTCAAACACTTGTTGAACTCTTCATTTCTTTATGATTAAAATAAAATCTGTGATCTTTATCTAAAGCTTTTTATAAAGCAGAAATTTGTGCAAGAATAGCAGTTCTGATGATGCTCAGGTATTTCTGTCTCCCATGATGATTTTGCTTCAAACTTTGTTCAATTCTCACTTATTCTCACAATGTATGTGCTTTTTGCCTCAGAGCAATTTTCTGAGGGTGACAACATGAGCTGTGGAACAAACTGAGGCTGTGAGTGGCCAAGAGAAAAAAATATAGTGATTTGCTAAGAGTAATATTCTTGACTCAGATCTTGAGGCCTATTTGACCTGTAGACAAGAAAAGGGAGATGAGTCCAACACAGACTCCTATAATCTGTAGCCTGGTTAACGATTTATAATTTTCACAACGCTCCATGATAAAAAGACTGAAAATCAAAGAAAAGGGCAACTCCTCATTTGGTTGTAGAGTCAGAAGACAGCATACACCTAGCAAGAGGAGGTGAATAGGTAACTGATTTTCCCTGGAGATGTAATTTTCAGCTTGTAGTCAAGTTCAGGCACATGTTAAGTCCTGCCTTGGGCTGTAGTCCCTCTGGTATCAGTGTATCAGTTCCTTTTCCTGTTCCTACATTACAGCCCTTAATCAAATTGTATTACAACATCTCTGACTGCCACAACAGAGAAACCAAAGAGCAGAGTGAGGGCATAGAGGCTGAAATACTGATACATGGCAGTCCATACTGTTTCATTGTCAGCAGGCAGACTAGGCAGCACTTGGACACAGTTTGGGGGATAATATGGGCCAGGGACCATTTTTTTTGAGGCCCTAAGGATGAAGCCATGCTTTTTTAGTTGTGGAAGAGAATCCACCAGTATATTCATATGTACACTATATAGTTGCATTTGATCATATATATGTGCATTGCAGCTTCATTAACCTGGGAATTTTTTTCTTCATGAAATTTCATAATTTCAGTGAAGCATCATTTGTAATATTTATTTTTGCTGCTGATCATGTACATTAGGGAGTGCTTTTCATTGTCCATCTTCTTTGATAACATGTTACATGATAATTTTCTCTGTACAAACTGTGCTGTGCCACTTACTCTTATGTGCCATAAAACACTGACCCATTTTATATACATGACGGATAGTCTCAGAGGCAAACAAGAGTCTTTAATGCATTTAAATTCTGATATCACAGCATGTTATATCTGAATTCTGTACTTGTGAAGGTGGTCACTGGAGTCAAGATGGTCATGGAAAATGCAAAGGGAGGGTTTTCAAATGCTCTTTGTGCAGAGAATGCTGCAAAGGCTCTTTACAGGAAAGATAAATAGCAAGAGGCCAGAGTATGCATGAAAGCAGACAAAAGCCTTGTAATCTGGTATTTTTCACTTGGACTTTGTCTTCATTTGCTAGCTAGCCCCAAACAGACCTTTTCCTGCCTATCAGCCATGTATAAATAAATCTCTCAGTGCTTTCTATAAACAGACACAGTTTTTGCATTGCAACTGACCTTTCTGCTCTCAGCTTGGTTACACAGAACATGAACCATGTCCAGGTGAAGGTCATAGGATGCAGAACATTGTGAGTCCATCTAAGCATGCATAAGGCATGAAGTACAGGTTCTTGTTTTGCTGCAGTGCCATAGGAGTTTGCCCTAAAGCGTCAGGTGTGCTCAAGAGGCTGTGGTCCAGCAGTGGCAGATGCAGGGTATTGCATGAATGTGGTGATATTAAGGGTGATGTAAGGCTGGTTTGGGCATGCCCAGGAGTCCAGTGGGCAGAAGTTCTTTCTGTGCATATCACCTCCCCACAGACTGCTATGCCCCTTTTTGCTAAAGGTACTGGTGTGGTCTCCTCTCAGTTCTGCTAACTGAACTGTTAGCAGTTGATAGGATATTTGAGGGAATCCTTCCGAGTCATACACATGAGAAAAAGTGTAAACTAATTTGTGGATGTTTCTTCACAAAAGCCAGGTAAGATAACATTTCCCTGGAGAAGGTATATAGTAAGTCAATAAAATACAAGTAACTTGATTGCATCAGTCAAATACACACAGTTATTGAGCTGTTTTTATTCTTTGAGAAAACAAAAAGAACTCAAATATTATTACTTTTATGCAAATGAGATACATTTATCCTCAGCCTTTTAAATTAATATTCACCATCCTTAAAAGTAAATAATTATTTTACAATTCCATAATTGTATTTAAAACACTGAGGGAAGTGATGCCTGTGTTTCTCTTTCAGTAGTTTTTAATGGCGTCAGTAGCTGTTATAATCATGACAGATGTTACCCCTTGAATATCACTATTGTTCCAAGATCCCTAATTTTACAGAAAACTAGAAATAGCAAGAATAGGGTGTGAATTTTTCCATTCATTTCAGTTATGCGTTAAGTTAAAGGTTTAAAATTACCTTTAAAAAACTAGTACTGCTAATTATGGGAAGGACATGTCTCACAGTTGCTTCCAAATTAAATCTAATTGCAGGAGGTCTGGGTAGATAAAATAAAGAATGGTGTTAAAGCATATAGAAGATTTGTTTGTCAAGACCTTAAGGAACATATGGCAGGACTGTTGGAGAGATCCTAACTGCATCCATTGAGCTTGAAGACAGACCTACCTTTCTTCAGTTTGGGAAATATTATGTCAGGTAATGTGTAAAAGACTATGAGATCCCGAACTTTGGCAAAGTATAGCTTTTACATTTGTGAAGTAGCTAAGATCTTCACTGGGACCTGTCAGGCAGTGATGAGTTGAACTATACATAAACAAAACCAAACTATCCTGTCTCTATGTCCACAAATTTCCTTGTCCTTTGTAAACCAGTCCTGTAGTCCCAGATTTAATTAAAACAGTGATTAAAGTATGTGCAGCTGCACACTCAAACATAAGCCATACCCACACTCCTTAACAACAGAAGTGCATGCCTGTCATATTTTTGTAAACCCACTGCTTTCCCTTAGAAGCAAGCAAGCTAGTGCTTCATCTTAAAGACGATCATAGGCTGGGATGAAACGTTGTGTTCTGAGTCCAAGAAGACAGTGAGTAGGTATTTCTAAAAGTATGGAACACATGGCTGTTTCCAAAGGAACACAGTATTGTTCTCATCCTTAAGCACAGTGTTGCCAATGTCCAAAATCGTGACTGGAATTTTCAGTGTTGTGCAATGTTGTACTTAGGCTGTGAGTGTGATTGATTGCTATTTGCAATGCCAGGAGGGTTTTTTTAGTGTTCCTTGTATGTGTGTTAATGGTTGTCTCCAAGCTACACCATTTGCTTAGTTGAGATCCTGTCTTGGTGCAGAAATGAGACATATCATGTCTGTCTTTTTCGTACACTGGCAGAAGTGGGAGCTGCGTCAATAACGTCAGAGAGAAGGGAATTAGGATCTGTAGAACGATGTAAGTTTTCTAGAATACTAAATAAAGGTCTTTAACAAGACAAAATACTATTCTCTTACTTCTTTCACTACTTTTCTATTTCCTTTGCCTCTGTCCCCAGCTTTTATCCTCTTATTTTCATAATCACAAGAAGCCAAATTAATCTTGAGTGTAAGACTGCCAAACCAGCTTTGAATTTCTTTGACTGTTCTAACTCTCTATACTTTGTGCCCAGCAATGAGAACTAGAGACTAGCTAGCTCTTACCAGCTGAGGTGTTGCATGGCTCATTAGTTTGGTAGATGAATCTCCCACTCAGCCTCAAATGTTGGCACATTTTAGACACCTCTACTTCCATCATGGTAAGTACCAGTTCATTCATAGGTCACTTAATTTTCTTTTTTGCATTAGGTATGCTACCGGTCATGTGCTTTGCTTCCAATAAAAACCACATACTCCCTCTGAAGTAACTATGGAATCAAATCCTGACAAATTACAGGAGGGAAGGAACCCAGAAGAAGAGGTTTAAAACCAATGCCCCACTCAGAGGAGTAAAGCAATGAAAGGAGGGGACACAGCTGGCAGAACTGTGGTGAGAAAAGAAGGGACATATAAAAAATTAATCTCCAGAGTATAGGAGTGCAACTGAGGAATGAAAGTAGTTTCAAAGTGGCTGAAAAAAAAAGGGAGAGAGAAGTTATAATAATAAAATGATAAATCCACACAGGTAAACTAGAAGATCACAGTCAAGATCAATGAAAACAAACAATAAGCAGAAAAAGCAAAATACACAAAACATTCCTATCTGTAAGCCAGAACAAACAATCAGGATAATGACTTGACATGCTTTTCAAAATTTTAAAAGAAAGAAAATGGCAATAGAAATAGTGAAGGGAACAATTTTAGAAACTGATAGTGGGAATGAAAGTCTTCTGTTAAACAGTTTCTGTCTAATATTTTAAAGTTTTGCTCTTCTAAATATAAGCCAAGCAATATAAATTTTCCTTCAAATCAGAGCAAACATTTTTTTTTCATTTATATGTATTTGAGTTGTATATGTGGCATACAATGGCTTAATTTTAACTAATAATCTGTCTCTATGGATTGTAATTCCTTAGCTCTTTAGTAGCCTAAAAGTTCTTTAGTAGGTTTCAATGCAGTGTCTTGACAGAAATGTGGCAACTCCATGCACTGCTGCTCTAGCAAAGGTGGAATAAAGTCTGAGGAGTCCCAGACTTGTACTGATGACAGAGCCTTGTATTGACAACCTCAGCATGAGTTTGTATTTCTGGAGCAGAGCAATCCAACTTTGCAACCTTGCTGTCCCCAGTATGTTTTTGCATACGTGGTAGCAACAAACTGTAGGATTGCAACATCCAGGTCACTCACCTGTCCTCATCCAAGGAGCAGGGAAAACTCTTTATGCTGGAAAGCAGCAAAAACACTTGGCAAAACATTCAGCTCAGCTGCCTGTGTTTCAGAGTCTTTGATGATGCGTATGCCTAAATTCACATTATGGTCACTCAGCTCACCATGTGCATGTATTTTCAGAAGATCTGAACAGCTCTCTAGACAAAGTCTAGACCATGAGCTTGGCTGCCTAAGAGCTCAGTTGACTTTAGCAGGAGTTCAAACACCTTGTTGATGTATGGCCATCCATGTGTAGGAGTCTGGCTTTGCACGCTGACATCCTGCTCTTGGATGAGCCCGAGCAGAGCCCGAGGAGTCCCGTGGCAGCAGGATGGGTGGACACACATCAAGCCTGGCAGCTTGGACTCCAGCTGCCCCATCAGCCCTGCCACCACAGCCCTGCCACCACAGTCCAGCCCTGGGAGGCTGCACAGCCCCCACCAGCAGGCTGATGGGCTTGGTGGAGTTTGTTCTTTTGTTAGGATCAAGTACATGAGGTTATCTTGGCTAGTGAACACAGCAGGTACCATTTCACCCAGGGCTGCAGCTGTTTTCCCTACTGAGGGCAAACACACTGTGTTCATAAACACTGCACACAAAACATTCCACTGTCATTCAGTAGCCCCTCATAATTTCTGCTAAAAAATAAGCTAGACCATTGGGGGAAAAAAAGGTTAGGTCATTTGCTCTTATAATGACTAATTTTAAAATCCATGGCTGTGTTATTCAACATGCTGATGACTTTAAGTCTTTTGGCAATGTTACCTCCTGTATTTCCTGAATGTATCCCTATAAACAAATTTTCTGGAAGGGTGAAGGCTGATACAGAGAGTTTGAGACTTAGTTTAAAGGGAAGAATTAATTTTTGTGTTTATGATTGTATTTATTTGCTGCTGTATCTAGCAGGACCCCTGTCTTAAAATATATTGTCTAGCTTATAAAGCAAAAACAAATATTGCAGGTCAAGTTCCCGTTTTCATATTAAATCCTTACCAAACTGAAAAAAAAAAACCACCAAAGAGAGAGAGAAAGAAATATGTTATTGAGAAATCCTAAGTCCTGGAATTTTCCCTGTCAAGCTGATCCAATGCAGACAGTACTGACTAAAGAGAGGATATTTTTGTGCTTGCAATTTAAATAGGATAAGGTTAATATTTTCTTCTCAAATGTAATCTCTTTCTACAGTGATAGGATATCGTGTTTCTAATTTTATTTACAGAGATGGGTGGATTGGATCACTAAAACTGAGATTTGGGTTAGGGCGTGGATTTATATCCCTACTCCTCCCTATAAAGACTGAGACTGCTTGTGTCTGGACTCATCTTTTCAATTAATTTGCAGTAATTAAAGGGTGCTGTGTGGGATGGGGCTAAAGAGAAACACAATTAAAATGTAATGCTTCTACTTTGGTATCTACATCCTTATTATTTTAAGCCATCTTCAATGCTCTGATGAGTTTAAGTCGTCCTGTATCACATACTGTGTAAGCAGAAATATGTGAGTGAACTGTTGCCAATGGCTCTGAGCAAGCATGGGGCATGTTTCAGATTACACTGTGTTTTCTTGTTCGGATCTGATCTCCTTGCTAGGAGAGGCTGAGAAAGGCAGCTCTAGGGGATTTTCTTCCAGCAGCAGCACATGATCCATCAATCGCGTGATTCTCACCACCGAGGACTAATGGGGAGGGTGAAGAAAAAGTGAATGCTGCCTTGGGGAAGCAACAGCATTTTCTTCTGCTCCTGGGGCCCCTCCACCAGTCGGATGTTTCATGGCTTCTCCAAGGTTAGAAACCTACTGCTGCCCAAACCGGGATGCAGCTACACAGCTGGTGATGAACTTCCAGCCCAAAGTCTTCTGTGGAGTCTGCATTGGCAGTGCCTCCATCAGCCTGCTACTGACCATCCTGCAGCTCCTGCCAAAGAAGGGACAGAGCCCACGGAAGATGCCCAAAGCCTCCTCCTCCTCCACTATCCTTCTCCTTATCTCCATTTGTGACATCCTTGGAGGCTTAGGTAAGTGTCAGCTTGATGTCCTTGCCATTGCTGTAACAGGTTCTTTTTGCTCTGAGGTACCACAGACAAATGAAGCTGGTGAGTGGACAGCAGAGATTTCTGAGGGAAGCATGTTGTTTATATTCACAGGAAGATTTGGACTAAGTGGGATCAGGAAATTATGGGTCTTTGGGGAGAAGGTTCTTGTTTAATAGTTATTCTGTGGAAGTGAACACTCTTGACAAATCTACACCAAAATCTCTGCATTAAAACAAATTAAAATCTAGAATGACAACTGGTTCTCAGAGTAAGGCATAAAAGTGGAGGTGAGGCAGCACATTGGAAAATAAATCTGACATCAAACACGTAGCCAATCCATAGGACTGCATTTGAAAACCACTGTCCTCTATATCCTCAAATCCTTTCGGACCAAGTGTGCCTCTTGCTCATGTGCCAGCTGCTTCTCTGGGCACATCACATTGACAGAAAATGAGTTTGACTTGCAGCTGCACACAGATCATGCTGGACACAGGCTTTTGAAATGTGAGTAAAGATACCTTATCAAGGACAGCCTGATGCCCAGAGCCTGGCTGATAGTCTGGAGGAATAAACCAGAGGAGACTAAAACAGAATGCATGAGTCAAAATGAAACTAGTATGTATTGAGCTGTTCCATCAGTCATTTGGTAATTTTTGCCATCAGTCATTTACTGTCAAATTGAGTATAAATTATCATGACATGTGCTATAAAAATACAGGACAAGTTTGTTTCTACAGTAGCATTTCCCCCCCTCACATTAGGTAATAAAAGTAGTGCTGCTTTGTCTCACTGCTGGGGTCTGTGTGTGTGTCTGTGTATCTGTGTCTCTTTCACACCCAGCCAGGATCTCTCACAGTACCTAGTAAGTACCAGTACTAAACCAAAGATTATAAAGGAAGTAAAGAAAGAGATATGGAAAATACATATGTGCATGCACCTGGAAAAGGTCCTTTCAGTCAGATGAAGCCAACAATAAAGTTATTTTTCTCCCTTGCTCTTTCACTGGCAAACTCAAACTAGTTATCCATTGTTGTTTTTGTATTAGACTCTCTTCGATGGGTGGAAAACAGTTCTTGGTGGGAAATCTGGTCATTTTTTTCTGTTTCCTGCTGATGCTTTATTTCAAGCAAACCCAGAAAACCTCACTAAAAAAAACTCTATGTCCATTTTTAAAAAGGGCATACCTAATTCAGAAATGCTGCTTTGCTCAGTCCTGTGACAGAGAAAAAGGGCTTCTTGTAAAATGAAGGCAGAGAAAAGTGAAAAATAACTCTTTTTCTGCAAAGGGGGATTTTACAGAGAAGCGAGTATCAGTGTATGAATATATGCTGGTAAATAGTTATTTAGTGTTTTATGTCAATCTGTTAAATGTTACCCAGTTCATGTTAGGGAAGCATATGACTGCATCTCTAAGTAAGTGAGATTCTAATCTATGTAGCGTTTAAAGTCCCAGCAGCTTCCGACTCTTGGGGCTCCTTTCCCTGAATGACTTCACTGACATTTAAATAGCACAGTTGTCCCTGCTGTGCTCCTCTGCAGCCGTCACCTTCCTGTAGATGCACAAAATCTGGGCTGCGATGTGAAATATGTGGCCAGGCAAAAGCATGTGACTCAAATCACACCAGCAGATTCAAAGCATTAATACATTTTTTTTCTTTAGGTATGATCTTCAGGTCAAGTGTGTGGCTGGGCTTCCCAGGTTTCATAGCTAACATTTCTGTGGTGAACGGGACAGATGTGTGGCCTTCCACGTTCTGTGTGGGGAGCGCGGTAGGTACAGAGAGCATCCCTCCTTTCTTCTGCTCCCAGTTAAGAGTCCCTCCACAGGGGGAACCTGAAAGGAAAACTACTGTGTCCAAAAGGAAATGTGGCTGTGAGTCAGAGCCTGGATATGATGGTTTCAGCCTCTGCCACACCCCTGCAAGTGCATTCATGCCTCCCTGTGCGAGCCTGGGTCAGGGCAGGCAGGGTGTTGGTGGTGCTGTGTGGTGGGTAAGGATGTGGGGCAGCACAGGTCAGACTGAGCCCGGGAGGTCTGCAGGATTCACTCCTCCCAGGAGTGCCAGGGGAGTGCAGTACACCAAGTCAGGGATGTGGAACCAAAAGGATATAAGCAGCCCCAAAAGGGCTGTGAACTATTGTTTGGGTTTGTGCTGGCACAGCACCACGAATGTCCCCACCACGAGTGGCCCCACTGCACTGGCAGCGTGAGGTTATCTGTCCATCTTCTCTGCCAGAAGCTGCAGCCTGTGCCATGGCAGCAGGGACCTCCTGAAACCAGCAACTTGGGTAGCTCAAATTAGCTTTGGTGGCATGAGAGTGTGTGTTTTAGACACAGAGGGACAACAGGATAAATATACCCAAAGCCACAAATCTGCTGGCAGAAGGTCTGTCCTTGCCATGTGGGATTTCAGCTCAGATTGCTGGGCTGCATCTCAATGACTGCATCTGGCCAAGTCTAATTAAGTACCTTCTGGATTAAAATGCAAGAATAAGAAAATATAAATGCATTCCAAAAGTACAGACTGAAACTCAGTTCCAAATTTTACAATCAAAATACTGGGAAATATAATTTGAGCTTACTGTACAAGAATAAAGGTCACAATTTTTACGAAAACATTGAGAATGACAAGTAAGACAGAACGTCACTTTAGCCAGATGCAATAGGAATGTAGGGTCCTCAATGAATTAATGCATGAGCAATAGCAGTATTAGCTTTGCAATTCAAAATTTACAATGTATAAGGGGATAGGTTGCATGTAAAGAAAATTATTCCAGTAGTTTTAAACTAAAGCAATATGTGCCAAATTGAACTCACTGTGCTTTATATGCCTATATAAAAGCAGCTTCAAACAAGATAGTTTTGTGCCATGAGCACAAATATAAATTGTATACATCAATTCTCAATTCCATCATGCTTCTTTAAGTTTTACTTATTAGATGCAAATGTTGTTGCATTTTTTCTTAGAGAAAGAACAAACAATCTCAATATATTGCAGCAAGAATGTCCTACTCAAAGCCTGTTGCTCCCCATGTTTCACTTTCTGGCCCAAAACACATAAAAATGTATTTTTAAACATGACAGGGTACTGTATGCAGGCTTTGCTTGTTTCTCATTTGAATTTCAGGTTAGATGGTGAGCAGCATAGGAGTCTACCACAGTTTTTATTTTCCCTTACTTGTACTCCAGGAAAATGCTGTAATTTGAATCATTTTAAATTTAGATTCAACTATATTGGAATGAAAAATAACCCTTCTTCCACTCATTTCCCCAACGTATTCTCATGTGTGTTCATAAAATGTTTCTGATTCTATTTGATTTTTCTTTTACTACTATTGTTTTATTTCTCTTAACCACAAGCCTATACAAACTCCAAATAATGAAACTTGTAGACATCTCCCTTGAATGGTTTGCAGAGGGGTACCCTTTCAGGCACTGCACCAAGATATGTCATTTTGTTAAAAAGTAAGATATCATATGAAGCTTTAGGGTTGAAGTGCATCTGATTTATATTATTTTTGGAGACAGTTTTGTCTGTGTTGGATTTTCTGGAAAGACACTGTAGTTTATTTTTGTATATGTGTAGAGGTAGTAAATTGTGCATTTTTCAACTTCAGCAAATATGTAAATGTAATGATGAAGTTACATGCTGAGTGCTATGGGTAAAGTGCATAAGAAGGAAGACTGGGATTTTATTTTCTGCCTCCTCTGCACTAGGAAAATATCATGGTGTTTGAATTAAATACTGAATAATTTTTTTGAATTAAATACTGAATAATTCATGCCACAAATTACTAGAGGTAGGGTCTACATCCATGGTGAAAGGAAATATTTCCCAGCTTGATTTGCCTTTCGGAGGAAGGAGTGCTAGATCTCTATTCACCAATGTTTGGCTTAGTAACAAGTATGTTGATTTCCAGATGTAAAATGATGCTACTATGGAGTTATGATAGAGGATATTCAGACAAGAACTGAAAGACGGCTTGGAGGGAAGATAACATGAATATTAAAACACTCCCAGACTATTAAAGAGCCAGCTCCTATGGAGAAGAAATGTGGAATTTATATACAGTGGCAAAGAAAGGTCACTTTTCTTATATAAGCTCATGGGAAAAATGCATAGGGTCAGCTCAAGAATGCTGTGGAATTTAGCTTGACTTGAACCTGTTTCCCTTGGATTTTTATTGAAGAAATCACTCAGGGAGTTCAGTAGGGGTATTTTCCAGAGGGTGAGTGATTTTCTCATTAATGAGTTTTTTTTTCTTGATAACCATCTTGTGCATGGAGAAAACACCCCTCACATGCAAAGCCCACAAATGCATAGGCACGCTGTGGTTATGACTAACCTCAGTTATATTTTTGTGCCTCAGCTACTGAGAAACAACTGAAATTTTAACCTAAAATTAAAACATCCTTGCTATAAATTTCTTTGGGTTTCACTTACCACGTTCAGGTTAGGAATAGAGAGGTAAATGACAGGTTATGTAAGTCAGAAAATAAGTTGTGAAAGCAAAGGCTGTTCAATTTACCTGCAGCTTGACCCATGGGCTACAACAATGCTGTTCCTGTGATTTTGAGTAAGATTTCATACTTCATAATCTCATCTGGAAAATACACACATTTAAAGAACAAATCAACAGGCAAAAGGTTTGAGTCCCTTCCCTGCCCCAGTGGTACTGGAGAAGCAGCTGTGACATTTGTCACTTCTTTCCCCTCTAGATGTGGATCCAGCTGTTATATAGCGCTGGCTTCTGGTGGTTGTTTTGCTATGCTGTTGATTCTTACTTGGTGGTGAGAAGATCAGCTGGACTAAGGTACCAGAGTTAAAGCTCTGAATTTGTTTTTTTCCCTCCAACAATGTATGTCTCTCTTTGCAGCTGCCTAAGAGCATAAGTGAGTCTTGTACAACCATGTGATGCTCATATAGTTACCAGGTAATGATAAGGATGAGTGGTGTTCTAAGTGCTAAAATTGCCAGGGGAATGCTCAGATACTGATTTATGTATGACTTGAATTTAAATGGAACTGAATTCATTTAACCTTTGGAAAAATATGGAGCAAATTGTGGTCTATAAACTTCATGGCAATGAGATGACTATTTTTGTTCCTACCCTTCATCTGAAATTGATTCTTGCAGCAAAAAAATAGTGTTATGCTGAAAGTGGAAAATTTAGAGGGGGAGAGCACTGAAGTTCATACAGTTAATTTCATCTAGTTAATTCCCTTTTTTTTCTTTTTCTCTGATTTTTTATTTTATCCATTTCTAAGTGAGTGTCGTCATTATTGCCCTTCTGATCACACTTTTTAAATCCCTCAGAAGAAAAATATGTATTTATTATATATTTTTCTGCAATGCCTGTGACAGAAAAACCTAAGCCCTTTCAAAAGTACCGTGGTTTAATGCCAGACAGAAAAAAACATGTTTCTAAGTTGGTTGTTAGAAGAGCAAAATAACCTTCAGTTGCTACTGATAAAAGTGGAATGACATGACTCTGTTTCCCAGGTGATACAGAACAGTCAGGTACTAAGGGTATGGTTCTTCTGCAGCTGTAACCAAAAGGAGGCTTTTTGAGTTAACTTTGGATCTTGTAAAGTCCCATAGTTCTAGTCAAACAGCTTTCCTCATCTCTGTTAACCAAAAAAACATGTATTTAATTTTGAGATCAGAGTAAACACCAAAAGACTTTCTACAAACACAGATCTGAATCTCCCTAAGACAGGAGCAGTATCCAGATCTGAAAGTTAAACATTTTTTTCTTCAAATCACAAAAGGATGCTTTATTTGACTGTTCAGCTCCATTCTTAAATTTTAATCTGCTGATTTGCTCTCTGCAGGAGAAATGAAAGATACAGGAGTTCCTTCTCAATAGTAAGGGTAGGGAAGAAGTCTTGTCCCCTCCACTCTACAGGCTGGAGGGGACAGGACTTCCATCTGCAAGCCTGAATAACTGCTTTGGGTCATTCTTTTTCTGAAGGACTGCCCCTACCCACCTGCTTTCCTTAGTTTAATGTAGTGCCAGTGTTGTTCTGCACCAGCTCCTGTCTGCAAAGCTCTTTTTCAGCAAGGGTCCTATTTTTACCTAGCAACGTGGGAAGTGTAAGGTTTCATATCTTTTACCATGCCTGTCGTGTTTGGTGCTTGCAGTACAATTGTGCTGTACCACATGATGACGTGGGGCCTTGCAGTGATGCTCTGTGTGGAGGGGATTGCTCTGCTCTACTACCCTTCTCTTTCCAGGTAAGCAGGCTCTGGAAACAGACTGTGAGAGTGTGGTCTCTGGCCATTTGAATGTCTTTTGGTCAGCTTTAGAGACAGACATTCAAAAGTTGAGCATTTTGACCTTTGCCTAGGATGTCCCACTGAGTCAATGATTATGCTTGAAATCTACACAATATTCTATGGGGGCCCTGAAGGAATATGCCAGGCAATACAGGCACTTGTGTATGCTGTGATACACTCTTCCCTCACTCCTGGTTTTACCTTTCCTTTTAATTTGAGAAAAATCCACAGACAGTGGATTTGCACAGACAGTTTAAAATCAACTTTATATGTCCCATGTGAACTGGCGGTAAAGGTCTATGAAGCAAAATTTTTGCATCTGTTTGCTTAATTCCTTTTTTTTTTCTTTCTTTTTAAGTTAAAGGTGACATAGAATAGCCAGAAAAGTGAGCTGTGGGGAAAAAAAATGCATAATCTTTTAATAATTTCTTCTCAGCTGTGAAAATGGCTTGGAACATGCAATCCCACATTACATCACAACCTATGCCCCACTCCTGTTAGTGCTTGTGGCCAACCCAATCCTGTTTAGGAGGACAGTATCAGCAGGTATGTTCCTAATGGTCAATCATTCTATGTTGTTTAGCAACATAACACTGTAGAAAGTCATGGCTTTGTATTCAGTGATGTGTGACAGCTCCTTGTTAAATCATAAAGATGCAGCAAAAGGGTGGGAAGCAGTTGCCTACTGAAATGAAGACACCATTTTGATAGGGAACTAGAAACACACTCTGGTGACACAAGCTATTCTGTTATTAACCCCTAACTGCAGAGGGGCAAACGTGTTTCCATGTCACTTGATTTAAAGCTTTTGAGGCAATGCATAGTGGATGCTTAACTCTAAGTAGTTTTGATTGTAGTTTTGGTACCAACCTCAACTTTGGAATGTAATTTATTCTAGTTGGTAAGATCTGAGAGTTGATTTAACTTCTTGGCAGCCCTGAAGCAAAAAATGTAACAAAATGTGATCAGAATTTTTTCACTTCTGATTCTGAGATTATGAAGCAATGGGAATTATACACAACTCAGATGGGATCTTGATGTCCCAGTTGAATTTATTATCCAGTGCTTGGAAGAAGTGAGACTGAAAAAAAGCCACGGATTCAATGCATTCTTTGCATGCAATATCATCATTGCTAGATGTTTGCAGTGCCTGAATTTATCTACACATTGATTATATAAAAAAGCTGGAGAAAAGTGTTCTCAGTTCAATTTTTATCCCGACCATTTTCTGTCCCTCAGCCATGCTCATTTTCAAAGAAACAGTTGTTATTTTAAAAAGTTGTTTCCATAAAAAGTTGTTCTTTATATATTTGTTTTTGCCTTTTTATATTCCTTGTGGTATCTGAACAGCATGTGGCATAAATTTTTTTGCTGACAATCCATTTTCAAGTTTTAGAGGTGCAGCTAATGCTATACCAACGACACAATGAAAAACAATGCGCATAATAGGATAGAAGATTCTATTTAAACATCACATGAAAAGTATATAATTATATCACACATTATATAGAAGCTACACACTACCTTTTGTTATAAAATAGAATTATATTGACCATAATATTTCATATTTTCAGTGGGATAAAAAAAAAATTGAGATATATTTCATTTTAGGAACCCAGCTGTGTGTAATTATCTTCCTTTCATATTAGGCTAAATGTGAGATTCCTTGAAAATGATCCTTCCAGCTTCTGAACAGCTGCTGGAGACAAATCCATCCGTTCCTCTGTTCCCTCTTTCAGGCCTCTATCTTCTGGATTTTTGTGCCTAAACAAACAAGATGTGTGTATATTAATGAACATAATTGTATACTTTCCAGTTGCCTCCTTACTGAAAGGGAGACAAGGGATTTACACAGAGAATGAAAGACGTCTGGGGACAGAGATCCAGATACGCTTCTTCAAAATTATGCTGGTATTTGTTATTTGGTAAGAGGTGCATTATTTTGTTTTAAAGTGCCTTTTTCCCAGACAGACAGTCAGGGACAGGATAAAGACTGATGGGTTGCTTCATTTGTTTGTCTTGATGCTTGGAAGGGAAGGTATCTCAGGAAGAAGCAGTTCTAAACTAGTTCACAAAGGAGCTGAATCACTCCTGTAACATCACAAGGCCGTGAGGAAATGATAAAATGTTTAACCAACAGAAAAGCAACAGCAACAAGAAACAATAGCAAAAAATTCCCAATAGGTTGGGCATCGACTGAAGCTGTCTGGTACAGCAGGCTCCCAGCTCTGTGGGCTGATAGGTGGCTTTCTGTAATTAACATTTCTCGGAACCTCTTGGCACCAAACACGTCATTGAGGACCTACAATAAATATGCTTCCAAGTCTATTCATGACTCTGACTGTGATCATACAATGCAGCCACCTCTGTCCTCTGCAGTTTTCAAGTGTCTGAAAAAAACATGGATATTGACTGGAAAATAAGGAAATTCCAGAAAAGAAAACTCCATATGATTGTGTGTGAAATTTCTTTTTTTTTTTTTTAATATTCTATCTTCCTCCATGAAAATAGTACTTTGGCATAGGACAGAAAAGAGATAGGGAGGGGAAGAGTGGGTCAACAAGAAATGGTTCTGGAGTAGTGAAATGAGAAGGCCAAACTTAGCAGTTTCTACATCCCACTTCTTTATACACAGGTGTATGAATGCATGTTACATTGCTTTAAAAGGCTGAGCAGGGAGAAAGGCTGCCTCTTTTATCTTCTCTTGGCTGCTGTCTACTGGAGTGCTCTGAAAGGAAATGATTGTCTTTTTGGGGGGAATAACAGTCCACTTGGCTTGGAAGTGAAATTTCCAATGTGAAGGGTGGGGTAGCCAGCAGAGGAGGGAATGAGACAGCAGTGAAGGATCCTGCAGCATGGCTTCCTGGAAACTGCTGAAATAATAAGGAGCAGAGATTCAGCCAAGCTACCAGGGCTGTGGAAAGAGAGAGCCCAGAGGCACCAAAGAAGTGCATTGCAACCTAAGGGGTGGTGGCCAGCTTGATTATCTGGGAACAAGCATGAAAGGAAAGGCCAATTTCCCATGGACATTGTGGGGACATTTGTTTATTTCCATTCTGTCTCATTCTGGGCTTTCCTAATAAAAAAGAAAATCACAGCTCTGGTTTAGGATTTTGCTCTAATAAAACATAAGCTCTGGAGTGTAAAAACTTTCACAAAGGTTACTGGAGGGAAAGACTGAGGCAGTTTCATCTCAGAAGCATAGGGAAGATTTCCTTCCATCCCAGAAGTCAAATATGGAATGCTTTAGTCAAAGACAGCAGGTTGGAGCAACATAGGATAGAAGAGATGCCTACAGATTTGGGAGGGGAGAGCAGGAGGTTTTATATTGTGATAAAAATATAATTGTGCAAGGGACAAATATAAAACCCCTTAGAAAATATGACATGAATGCTGATGGTTTATTTTCTGAAGCTGCAGCATAACTATAAAGAACTGCTTCTCTCACTGTTTAGATGTCATAGGAACCTACAGCCATTTGCTATAATCTCTATTTAGTGTAGAACATACTCAGTTTCTTTCAATGAATGAGGCTTGATTATGCTCATCCTTATCTGGAAACACCTTTATTCTTTATTACATTTATTAAAACTAATTGTTAGCATTTTCAAGGATTAAAAAGTCAAGTTTTGTGTTGCTTTTTGGTGTTTTTTAATGGACATTTTGGAAGTCTTTAATCTAACCCTGAAATTCTAACTCCAGCTGGAAATTCTGCAGCTTTTTACAACAACATGTGCATGTATTTGGGCTCCTTGTCTGTAAGCACAACTCTTCTAAGGCACAAGCTAAAGAAGTCAGTATGCATAATATTCCCATTATGGATCACACTTCCTTCTCATCTCAATTTTATTCTGCAATTTACTGTTCTGCAGCAAGTTAAAATTATCAGATTTTATTCAGACTGAGATTTAACAAGAAATCCAACCATCTTGGACTTGATCATCCTAGAGTTCTTTTCTACCCTTAATGATTCTATGACTAAAAAAATCTTGCTGTCCTTAGAATGATTTTAATTTCTATAATTTGAAGGTAAAGCATATTTTACATGCACATCCATATGTAACTGTCATTTTCCTCTTTGCTCCTCCCATAGCTGGTCATCCAATATCATCAACGAGACCCTTTTGTTCTATCTCGAAATGCAGCCAGATATCAATGAAATGCCCCTGAAAAACATCAGAAGTGCTGCACTGATCACCTGGATTATAATGGTGGGTCAGCTGTGACATTGCTTAGTCTTGGAAATTACTGTTGTAAGACTGGTGGAATAACACCAGTATAGTGGGGGGTTTATGATTTTGAGTGATATAAAAATGCTGAAAATCAAGGAAGAAAAGCAGAAAGTAAGAGAAAGGAATGAGCAGTCAATGGGAGTGTTTTTTGCATGTAAACTTTGCCAAAAATATCCTAGAGGCCAACTTTTTCTCCCATTTACTGGAGTATGCATTCTCTCTGTGGGAGATAACTGCCCATTTTAAGATCCAGAACAGATAACTACAATGATTTCTAGCCTAACCTTGCTAAACTCGTCCATAATGCAAGCTGCAAAGTTTTAGCTCACAGTTCCTGAAGGCTTCCCAATTAAATGGGTATTTAATGGAAATTCTCTGTTTGCAACTAGGGTCGATTTTTTTTTTTTTCTTATTATAAAGAATGATTGCATCTTATGTCATGACATTTGGATCATTGTTTTGGAACAAATAGGGGGAAAATCATCACACAAGGCACCAAAAACAGGTGTGAGATGCTGTTCTCTTACTGCAGCCTCTTTTTTCCTATTAGAATATTTGACAAGGGATTTTTCAGAGGTGACAGTGCAGGTTCATTTTCCTAGAGAATTTATTCTGGAGTTGTTAAATAGGTGTAAGGCCTGAGCATGATTTGTGTAATTAAGCATTTGAGCAGTTTGGTATTGAAGGCTTAAACTTTGCAACTGATGTGACACAACCTCCTCCTCCTCCTCTGACAAGGAGTGAACACACTCTTGTGACAGGGTCCTTGCTCTTGCTCACCTGGAGAGCAAGAGGTCAAGTCTGAGGACTGACCTATGTTTTAAATTGGCTGCAAAAATAATTTCCTTCTTTTCCTGAGAGAAAAATAGAAGCATCTAAAGCCATTAATTTGTTAAGCCTTTCATGGCACTGGGAACAGAGACAAATTTTTTGGTGATCACTTGGGATTTTCTTTTTCAGTGCCTCTCCCCATTTTTCCATCTCACTTTGATGGACATTTTCACTGGCTCAGGAATCTAAAGCAATTCCAGACAGATCAATTCCTGCTATTTTTAAAAGCTTGACTGTCTATGCTAGTGTCTCCTCTCATATATTTGACTTGGCTTGTAATGAAAAATATATGTGCTTTTGTGAAGAAAAAAGTCCAGAGCTTGTGGGGAAAGTTAAAAACACACCAAGGGATTGGCTGGCTAAACTTCATGCCAGAAAATTATTTCATGCTTACTGCTTACTGTTATAGCCTCAGCATTTTGGAAAACAGGTCATGGTATTTTTCTCTTATTTGTTTGTGTCTGCAATGGCTAAATTTTTATTTGCATGCAAATAGCGCATTTTAAAGTCAGCAATCGTTCAGTGAAAGGGAAGTTTTTAATACATGCAAATCATTTTGCTAGAGTTGAGGGTGAAGCCTTCCTTGCTGGTGTAACTCCTGCTGCACTTCTCTTTCCTAGGGGGTTCTTAATCCCATGCAGGGCTTTCTCTTCACATTAGCTTTCTATGGCTGGACAGGATGGAGAGTGGACCTGAAATGGCGAAAGAGAGAAATACCCTGGGAATCTATGTCCTCATCAACTGTGGGGGAAAATGCCTATCCCTCACCAGTGAACTATCAAAGCAACATCCATGATTCCAAGAAGATCTCGACAACTGACAGCCAGCAGACCGACGAGGCCATAAGCATGCTGTCTGAAGGTAACACCAGCAGTGACGAGAGATTAACTAGAAGTTCTCCCATCTACCAGGGCTGGTAGTTTTTATGTGCAGAGCTGGATCTAACTTTTCCTGGATCTAACTTTTCACATTGTCAGTACTCACAAAACCATGTCAATGTGTGAATCATTGTGTGCTCTGGAATTAGGTTTGTGCTCAATGGCTTGATGTCATTTCCTGTAACTTGTATCACTGTGTGAGTGAGCGTGTGAGACAGAGAGATATGGTTTATGCCTTCATTTGCCTTCTAGAAGACATGTGAGAAGGTATAAACCTTTTTCAGCAAGAGTATATCTCTGCAAAGATATTTGTTACTTATGATTAATTTTCATTCATTTAGTTTTAATCTCTCTTGTAACCTCCTTATGGTAGAAGAGTCTTTTGTTTAAATAAATGGTCTATTCATATGTTGGGTTTTTAAATGTGTTGCCTTACTTGTCTTACTCAGGATAAAATTCCTCATCCAGAATTACAGATCTAGGATTTCTGAGGCACCATCATTTCCAGCCTTTACAGTCTGGTAAAACATTAGTGACAGCAGACTCTGACTTAAGCACAAAAAAATATTTCCTGTTTGTGTAGACTTTCACTGACATAGTCTTCTTTTAGCTTGTGTATGTGAATTTTTGGTGTGGTTATATCTAGGGAGCTGAAAGGTTTCATTTAAAAAAAATTGAGCCCAGCACAGGCTCCACAAACACTTCAGAACCAAGATTCCAGTTCACACCAGGTTCAAGAAAAAATAAACCTTCAAACTATTTTTAGTATGGATTCAGTCTGATCTTTATATGTACTTACCTACCAGTGCTGTGGCTGCTGGGGCAGGTGCATTAGGAGATAATATTTGCATGAAACACTTCCATGCTCTGAGTGCTCATCATAAAAACAGAACAGTAGAATCAATAATTCCTTTTCTGAGGAATACTCTGCCTTATACCTTCATGTGCTGAATGAAGAGACATTAAACCAATTTTCCTTATCTTCTCAGATACACCTCTTTTTGTGCAGTGCCCTAGGTACCTACATCCAAAAAATTCCCCAGATTGGTTGAAAGTTAAGAAACAATGATGACCATGTCTACCCTAAGCTTTTGGCTTCATATCCGAAGTAAAAGTAATATGATTTGTCTGGTTGTACTGGAAGTTGTTTACAGCACAGTTTGACTGATGGCATGGTGGAAGCCCCTTGAGCCCAAGTAGTCACCCTCCTCTTCTTCACCATGTGACCAGAGCTTGGCTTTATTTCCTGCTCACATCCACTTTGGCTGACCTTTCAGTTTCAGCTATTGTAAAAAAAAAATTATTATTATTATTATTATTATTTATTATTATTATTATTATTGAAGACAGCTGAAAGGTTAATGCAAAAATAACATGAAGCTTAACTTTCTGGGTTACTCAGAGAGGTCTTGGGAAGGTTAGAAATTCAGGATCAGCAGAAACAATACTGAAAATGGCTAATTAAAATAAATCAGCTTCTTGAGTTAATTGTTTGATACAAAGGTGTTAAACAATGATTGAACAGATTTAGGCAGCTCATTACAGAGCTGTGGTTGGTTTGTAAAAAGTCTTTTACATTGTGCCCTTTGGAAACCTTTGTGGCTTTATGGCTTTTTATTGCTGCTCTCCTTGTTAGAACTACTGGTAGATCACCAGACCCTTTCTTTTCATCACAGTCATTTGTTACCTACCAAAGGATGAAGAGACAGCAAATGGACTTATGAGCATATTATACTGAGCCCTTTGAAACAGAGACCATTTTTCAGTGCAATACTCATCACAACTAGGGTCAAAAGAGCAGGAAAAAGGTGGAGGTGGAATTGTTAGTAAACTTTTTCATATGCTGTGGTGTGGACCAAGCTGCAAAACCTTAAACCAAAATGAGCAGTCTCTGGTTTTGCTGGAATAACTACGTGGCACTAAAGCACTTGGAAGGCACAGGCTGTAGCCTGTGAGATGACTGAATGGCTGATCCCTCCCTGCCTTTACTGCCACAGGACATTTGTGTGGGACAGGGACAGATGGGGTGCCCCAGTCCTGGCCTTCCAAAGCTGTGAGCAGCCCCTGAGCAGTGCCAGGGGGCTGCTGGCACTGGAGCACTCCTGTTCTGGGACAGCCTTCTGCAAGGGCCAGGCTTTGCTCCTCTCCTTTTCTTGTTCTTTCAAGGTTGTTGTTGGGGTGAGTATGGTGTGTATCTAGTGGGATGTCATCAGGAAAAATTAGGACTCATTTGGGAGCCTAAGAAAGAAAACTGACCTAATTTTGATGTATCTAGAAATTGCTATGGGGCATTGCAGAGCACACTGACAGTGAGTTTTGACTTATAAAAGAAATATGTGTGAGGTGAATCTCCTTACCTGCTGTTCCTAGCCTCCAGTGGATGTACAGGACACATTCCTTCATAGCTTAAAATTGGATGATAATAGATTCTACTCATGTGTAAGCATGACCACATTTGATTTCACTTTACACAAACCTTGTTCTTGCCTCACTATTCAACTAATCAGGAAAAGCATTATCTTCTTCAAGGATTGCAGTAGATGCCCCTCCTTTCCCACCAAGAATATATTTTTGAGGTCCATCTCCTGACTGTCTCCACTCCATGTGCTTGCTGCATGCATGTGAGGGAGCAGCCACAGGTCACCACAGCCAGCTTAATTTTGAGGGAAATGGTGTCCTTCAGGGGTCAGGAATGGCAAACTACAGACACCCATCTTGGAAAGCACAGCTGTGACACCAACACAACCACTGCCCTCTTAGGGGTGCCACCCACTGCTGAGAGACCCTTGTACTTACCAACACAGAGAAAAACATCCTAGCTTCCACTCTGATGATGATTTGTACCTGCTTAGCTGTCATGAGGGCTACCCTGGTGAATGTGGGAAGAGCTTGTCTCTGGCCTGAATGTTTGTTCTCTAAGATGTGTTTCAAACATGGCTTGGGTTAACAAGGGAGAGGTCTTGTCAATACTGAAGTCCATCAGTGCAGTCAGAGTCTGTGGTCTTCACCTTACACTGTGGGAGGAACTCACTGCCACAGCACACAGCTCTTCCCTCCTTGAGCAGGAGGGCAGCTGTTCCTCTGGAACAGCAAGGTGTGACTCAGAGGAGAAGTAAACAGAAGTAAAACTGGATCAGATACTGTCTAATGAAATATATGTAGCTAAACTGTTGTTTCATGAGTACAGAAGTTGTCAACTATAGTTTCTTGTATTTGGGTGCATTAGAGTACAACAAAGCCTTCCTGAATTTATCAAAGGGAAAAAGTGTTAATTTAAATAAAAGGGTAGTTGAATCCATGCACTGAAATATAATTACTGTAGTGGAATTACGTAAAGAGGATATCTATACATACAGGGCAGTATTGCCTCTATTAAACACTTTCCTGGCCTCCCAGCCAGCTTATCAAATCAACCACACACAGTAAGTTCTCTCTGTATTCACCAGAACTTATTTTTAAGCACTCAAAGATAAAATGCAAACTTCTGTGAAAAGTGCCTTCTCATATCCTGCAATACTTTCTTAAACATTTCTGGCTCTTTTCTGTTTGTGGAAGAGGACGTATGCAACTGTATTTGACCTGCCATGCATTTAATTACTATTTTATTTGGCCAGATGTTCAGGCTAATTGTAAAGCTGAAATACGAGCACTAATAAAATAATAAACAATACAAATAGGCAGATTTCTTGCATACCACAGATCTGCATTTATGAGGTACACCACATGTCTGAATAACAAAATCCTAACTACATCCCTCATTAAGCCCTTCTTCTGGTAGACCAAATACATGGAGCTAGAAAGTGAAATGTTAAATGTGATCCCACCCCCATCCCCTGGATAACCCCCTGGATACTTGACTTATACTTGACTTATACTTCAGTGTTTGCCTTTGCCTCTGTGTGTCCATGATAAATAGTTACCTGATCTCCAAAAATTTTTAAAATTTTTATGGAATCTCAAGTTTACAGTAATTTCAGAGGAAAATCACTAGACCATATGGTAGTTGAAATAAGACAGGTCAGATGATGTCTGGTTATTAATTTTTTAAGGAACAGACATGCACATGTGTGGACATTGAAACTGGCAGCTGAAGAAGGTGCAATCTTACTGAAAGGAAAGTTGGGAACAAAGTAAAGTCCAGGAATGCAGGCATGAATCTGTTTTCCCAGTTAATATTCCCTAGGATATGCTGAGAGCTGTATGGAAAGTTGGTTCTCTTACTGCACCTTTCTAAGTAAACTCTTAATCATTCAGGGCACTAAAGTGGGGTTTTATAGGTAAAGTTTTCAAAAGGCTGAGAAAACTCAAGCATGCAGCTATAGGGGAAACCATTAGGTGATGAAAGTGATGGGAAGATTTTTGCTGCTCCAGCATCTCTTAGTTGCTGGGTTCCATCGCATTTTGGGATAGCAAGAAGCTTTTGAAGCTTTCAGGCTTCTCCACAGGGGACATTTGTGTCCTTGCAAAGCTAGTGCCTGCAGATGAGAAGGCTGGCAAGGTGGTGGCTCACTATTGCCCTGGGTTCTGTCCTGTGGCACGTGGCAGTACCAAGGGCACCGTGGGTCTCTTTGTGCCCTGGTGTCATACTAGGATGAAATTCAGGCAGATTCTGCCCTCAGTTCTATGGCTAGGAAATTGGGTCTTAAGGGGTGGAGAAGAGCCGTGAGGGACTGAGATGTATTCCTCCTTCTGGAGAGTGGGAGAATGACAAGTCTGTTAATAAAGACAACCTTTGTTGATGAAGCCTTGTCCTATCCTAGATTTTCACCAGCTTTTCCATAGCTGGAAGGGACTCAGGGTAGATGGAGGCCTTGGATCCTTG
Organism: Buphagus erythrorhynchus; assembly: GCA_013400855.1. NCBI lineage: Eukaryota > Metazoa > Chordata > Aves > Passeriformes > Sturnidae > Buphagus > Buphagus erythrorhynchus. The sequence goes on from VZTT01049934.1 coordinate 76,288, forward strand.
CCCTCCAGTTGGCTCCACAGAGGTTCCCACCCACTTGTGCATCTGTGAGCCTCCTGGAAAGTCTGGAGAATGTGCAGAACCAAACACACCGTGGGTGTTACTGTGCTTACTGCAAAAGGCACATTTTAAAGACGTAGGTGTAAAACAACACAGTGGGGTTGGTTTTGTGCTGTGTGAGGAACCAGCTGTGTTGGGTGAGGTGTCCTGTCCTTGCAGCATCCTCCCCCCTCAGAGGGCACCAAGACTCAGGACAGCATGAGAACACTGGCAGCCATTCATTGCAGCTGTAGCCATGTGATAGCATCTGCTCCTGGTTTGCTGCTACAGCAGATCTTGAGTGAATTTCCTGGAGGAAAAGAGAAAAAAAAAGGCAACAACACAAGTCCCTCCTTAGGCAAAAGCACTTGGCTGAGCACCACATTTTGTGTGGCAATGAAAGGTCCCTCTACCCTGCCTCTGGTCATGTGGCAGCATGTGACAGGGAGCACAGCATTCTTCTCACCAGCCCTTCCTCAAGGCACCAGACTTGTCTTGCCAAGGATCAGAAGCATTGCCACAGTAGGTGCTCTGGGTAACAACCCAGCTCTGCTAATGCCCCATGTCAGGCAGTCAGCCATCCCCTAGGAATGCAATTACACCCAGAACAATACAGGGGAGGTGAGATAAGGCACCTTTTCCTTAGTTCCCAGGGGGTTTATAGTCTGAAAGCTGGTATACCCAGATTCCTTCAGTTTAATATCTGAATTTAAAATTTAAAAAATAATGTCCACCTTAGCAAAAGACTTTTTTTATAAGTATCTTCAAATGTAATAGAGGCCTTTTACCCTTGTTTGCTGGGCTCTGTCACTAGTGATTTCCATGACTTCACTGGAAATGAGGCCAGTGTTGAGTAACTGGAAACCTGTGAAAGGCATGAATGGGTGAGCTGAAGACAGAGGCAGCCACAAGGCTCCACAAGGAGAATTGTTCCTCTCTTCCAGATGTCTGTATCATCTCACAGGGAATGGGGCAGTGGGAGCTGCTGCTCGTGCCTGAGCTGCTGCCCCTCCACTGTGCTCACAGAATTTATTCTTCACTGGGCCAAAAGAAGGGAGAAATGCAAAAAAAACCACCAAAAAAACCCACCTTGGTGGTAGGATACCCCTCACTCCAGTTTGGCATTATTTTCATAGGGGAAGCCCAGGGAGCTGCAGCCCTGTGCTCAGGGCTCCCAGTGGGGCTGTGAAGGATGGTGTGGGTGATACCTGCCCTGGTGTCAGCTCCTGTCAGCAGAGCTGCCTGAGCACCAACCTGTTAGCTTTGGGTTTGTAAAAAAAAAAAACAAAAAACAAAAAACAAAAAGAAAGTTTGTTTGTTTGTTTGTTTTCATGGCAACATCCGCAAATATCAGGTTTTTTGGTACATTACTGACAGACAAAAGTGTCTTACTGTCTTCAGTCTTCATTTATTTTATAAAGATATCATACTGTAGATAGTCACTNAACATCCGCAAATATCAGGTTTTTTGGTACATTACTGACAGACAAAAGTGGTGTGTACTGTCTTACTGTCTTCATTTATTTTATAAAGATATCATACTGTAGATAGTCACTTAATGGATTCACTTTATTCCAGATGAGATTCTAATCATACCTATGAAATTGTGAGATGGCCTCTTGACTTGCTTCTGCAGACACTAATGAATGGAACTGATAAATATTCAGGTACAACTACACAAAACCTCTGATGTCAGTGCACGCACACATCACAACATATATAAGTACTCCCTTGGTTTTAGATTCATAGAAAATAGTTTCTGCTAATGGATAAACAATAAATTAATTGGTTTTGTTTTAGAAATGTTTTGTTTTTTCTTCTCCAAGTGTTATTACATTTTATTAAAAAACAACAAGCACCCCAGAAGATACGACATGAAGTAATGAACAAATATTCTGTTTAAGAAAACTTAAATTTTTATAAAAATAAAATTTGAACATTCAGTTCACTGCTCACAAATATCCTTCAAAAACACCATAAAAAATTCCAGCAACATTTTCTCATAAAATTGCCAGTGCTTTGCCTTCTCTAATTTTTTTTCAGGGCTACTTTACAATGACAATTGGGGTGTTTGGTTGGTTTTGTTTTACTTCAACCAACTAAAGCAATGATTTAATACATGGGCATCCAAGAGGCCACTGTATAATATTTGTTTTAAACAGGCAAGTCCAAACATGACACCTTCCATTTCAGAAAAAAATCCAGACACACAGCACTTGCTGGGCAATAGTATCTTCCCCAGCCCAAAGCACGCAGGGTATAGCATGGAGAAAGAAAATATTAATGCATTAGGCCAAAATAGTACATGAGAAAGCAAGAAGGTTTTCATTCTCTCAAGTTAATTTCATTCTGGGAGCTGACCAGCTTATCATTCCAGCAAAGGAGGAATGAGCACCAACCCTTTTGTGGTTCAGGCATGGGAAGAAGTGGTTCAAGTGGAAATATGTAATAAAATTAAATTTCTTCTTTTCTGCTAGAGGTGCTGCTGTTTGGTCCCTACTGGAATAGACTTGGCTCAAGAAATAGATCAGGCTGTTGGTGGTTGTTCTGAAAGTAAAAAGTTTTGTAAGGTTTGGTGATAAAAGCTGTAGGAAAAGTTCTCAGCTTAGAGCTGTGTGCAGACTAGTCCCTCTCTCCCCATCTGCTTGCTTCTCTGTCACTGCAGAAACCAAAAACCAGGCAGAAATTGCTGTTTTGTACAGACAGGAATGTTGGGTTTTTATTGGTAAGGGGTCTTCAGTGATGTATGCAGTTAATCTATTGCTCCTCCAGTCTCCATGGGGCTGGTGGAACTCGTACAGTGACGAGAAGTGCTGGTTTTTCCCATACCAACACCTTCAGTTTCCAAATTTGCATCTGGAGAAATATATCTCAATTTATTAATCTTTTGCAGACTCTGCTACAGAGTCCAGAGTACTTTTTAAAAATTATTTACTACCAACACAATTTTTACCACTCTATATAGGAGACCTAGGATTTTATCTTGAAAACTTATGTTGCTTGTATGTGAAAAGATTTTTATAGCTCTTGCTACAGTCTTCATCAAAGTCTCTGTACTGAAGCAGACCTAAGTCAGGATGCCACTCGAAATGTCGTGGATTAAAAAGGTTCCATTTTTTGAAAATCACTTTGATATGTATTCTTTGATCAAGTCATGAGACCTGGACCTTTAATGGGGATATTAAAAAAAAAAAGGATGTCTGTGTGAACTGACTGAAGCACAAGCTCTCTGCCTTTGCCATCCTCTGTGGAGGAAGGTGAGTGGCTGAATGATTAGACACGGTCATCTCATTGCGCACAAATTTCTCATGATTCTCCCCAAACCAGCCTCTGGGAAAGAAGCTGACAAGCAGCCACTGTCCAGGGCTTCAAGGAAGGAAACACCATGCTGAGGGCTTTTCCCATCAGATCTCTGTCTTGGCAGTCTAGGTTGCCTGTCATGTGAAAAGGGGAGATTTTCTCAAACCCTTTATGTTTATTACTCTGTCAACGCCCTTGAAGGACTCATATTAACAGGCTACAGAATAACACTCTTTATTAATGAAACTCTGACAGGTCAGGGTTCAAGGATTGCTGGGGATAGTGTCTGAATGAAAAAAAACATATTCTAAGCAACATAAAATTCAAAACAACACAGTGACAAGCACCAATCCTAACAAAATATAACTCAAGAAAATCATTCCATGCACATGGAATACAGATCTTGCCCAACAGGCATCCCCTGTGGGGGAGAAGACAGGTTCACCCCATCAGCTGAGCCCAGAAGTTACTCTGGAGACTTCCCTGACTTCTTCCCATTCTTAACTTAATTTTATACTATTTCTTTACATTTAGGTGGAGATTGAGTGACTTCAGCCACACACCTTACTCACTGAGGGGTGGTCGTACCTTGGGGGTGGGTATCTCAGCAAAGCACCTGAGATAACCTTGGGATGGGGACGTGCTAATCCAAGGAGAGGCATTTTGCCATGGCTGCTAATTAAAGGGCTTCCTTTATCTCCCTTATTTTTCAGGTGCTATGCAGCTTTTCAGCTAGGAGGTACCACCAAGTTCCCTCCCTTGCAAAGGTTTGGACAAATCCTGGCTGTGGTCTCTACTCTGCTCCATCCTCTGTTTAGTCCCCCTTAGACTGTGTTGTGTGTGGGAGGTCAGATATGCTCACCATGCTCCATCCAGGGAGTGGCAGCTGTATTTTCCCTGTAACTTCTGCACTGTTACCTTTTTGCCCTCAGTCATCTTCCCACAGTGCCCCCACTGACAGTACTCTCTGCAGGCACTCCACAACTTTTTCAGTCCAGCTGGCAGGACACCATGGGTGTAAGGATTGCAGGATGTCTCAAATACCCCCCTAAGGGTCTGATATTTCTGTCTTTCCCTTCAAGAAAATATTCAGAATTTTTCAGGAACTGCAACACAGCATGTAGGGATGTGATGCTCACTTGACACCATGGATTTTCAGAAGCCTAAAGAGGTAATTGTTAGTTTTGGAACTGCAGAATGGCAGTGTTTTGCAACCAAATCCAATTTTTGTCTTTTGTGCATTTGACTGTGATGAATTACTCTACTGAAGGATGAGGATGTCAACTTTGTCCCAGTATTTAATGGAAGGATAGGAAAGTGATGAGCAGAATCTTTTTTTGATCTCTTGTATTGAAATAATGACTAATGAATTACATGGTGAAGTCAATGCTTCTTCTTGGAAGGAAAAAGATGTTAGACCTTGCAGCAATAAAAGAGGATATAGCTGCTTTCCTGCAGCTATTAGGTTTTGTATTCTTTTGGTTTTTTAATATATCCAAAAGGAAATGGAAAAAAACCTATCTCTAAGGAAACAAAGATCTTCCTTCCTATTGGGAGTCAACAATGATGATAAATTCCTTGCCAAGTGAGTAATTTCTTCACTTAAAAGACTTCAAAGCTTTAAAAATTACTTTTTATACCACAGAGCTTCAATATGAAATTGCATGTGCTCTTAATGGTCAGTGCTGATCTCACCCATGGCTGGAAATGATACACAGAATGATGGCAGGGAAAGGAGTTGTTTTGAGTGAGATGCTGCAATACATCTTCCCAGAATAACTCTAAAAGTGCCCTTAATTGTACTGCACACTGACAGAAGCGAGAAGCAAGTGTTTAGGACTGCTCGATGCTTCCAGTGTTAGTTGCCACATAATTTTCAAGTCGAGTAAATATATATAGGATAAATGCAGGAAAACTAAACTACAATTTTAGTTTGACAGTCCTACATTATCTGAAAACATGCCTGAAAATTACATGACTAAAAATAGGACCATCACATAGCATTTATTTAAGAGGCAGGTAAAATGAGAACTTTTAAATAGCACTACCCCTGAAACTCCAGCCCCACTGTAGCTGTCTCCTTAGCTCTCATATTTTTTTTTATTTCTAGAAGCTGTTATAAGACATTAGTGCTGTGCAAATGTCAGAACATGAACTGACACAAGTGTCAAGGAAGTGCATTGCATTCTCTTTTTTTGAATATGTTATGTGTTGAGGTGCTCATCATTAGCACACCAGCTTTTCTAGCCTGTCTTTCCAAATGTTATATATTAATCCTAAATTAATCTCTGGATCCTTAAACACCTCAGAACTAGATGTTGTGACACACAGGATTGTGTTTGTTCTGAGCACTAATTCCTTTTGAAGGCTTTGGACAATCAGCCTTAGCTCAGGTCAATAGTTCAGCCTCTTACATTGTCACAAAGCAAGAACCCCATTTCATGTTGAATCCCCCCAAGTACCATGGAAACCATTTTGTGGAATAAAACCCAACCAAAATCTACACAACATTCAGCCTGTTAATGCTAAGCAATCCCCTCCCCTTGCATCCTTTCAGGTCAGTGCCTTGAGCTCTAAGCAGAGAATGGGAGCTCCTGACAGAGGGGATGACTGTGACATGAGTGGAATGTTCTCAAGTTCGTCAGAAACTTCCAACTGCTCAAGAAAGGCTGAATTTTAGCCTGGCTATCTTAAAGAAAAATTAACAATTTACCTTGATCACAACTAGAGTCAAATTTATTTTATATGGAGAAATTCCTTCAGGAAAATTTTTTGAAGGAAATTTAAAAAGTACTTCAACCCAATCTTACTCAAATTGGTCCCTTAACAGCTGTATAAATATCCAATAAATACAGCATGGGAGGAAATAAAATCAAACAGTAAACATGTGATGTGAGCAGCCATAAAGATAACCTGATTCAAAGGGAAAAAACTTCTCAACGGGAGAAGTCTGCCAAAATTCTGGGCGAGAAATTGCCAATCAGCCTGGGAGCTGTGAGCCTGGGGACCAGCAGCATTCTTGAGAAGCACAGCCAGCATCTCTGAAATGCAGCTAGGTATCACAGGTATCCTGAGATACCCTCAGAAAGTGCAAGTCCAAGGAACTGTAATAGTAGCATCATCTGAAAATCTGAAAAATAGTCTGGAAAAAGGGGGCAACATCTTGAGGAAGAATGTATTGGTAACTTCCACTGGCTGTTTCAACTGCAAGAGCACGACAAGTCCCAAAAGAGAACTGAAATCATAACCTGTTGGGTGTCCCAGGTGAAAAACAGAAATTAACTGCATCCACTGGCTGCTTGAAGCAGTGGTGTCCTGTACCCTCTCTATGATAGAGAAATTATTTTCTATCCAAATCAGCTTCTCTCTCTCTTCCTGCACTGCACATCCTTGCCCCTTTCCTACACAGGTCTGCAAGACCTTGGACCATTGCTGGGAAGCCTTGCTGACTCCAATCTCTGTGACATGGATTGTATCTGAAGGGAGATCCTGCCTGTTGTTCTACTGTTCCCTCACTCAGCCCAAGGACTGTTTGATCCTCCCATCTCTGGGATGGCTGGGCCCCTTCTGAGATCTACAGCTTGGTGTCTAATCTATACATGTAATTAACTTACCCTAAGTCTATCTGCCGTTGTATTACTGTCAAGTTTGCTTCAGTAGTAACAACTTAGTTGTAACCTGTAATTTATATATATACACTTAATTGCTACTGCTATATTTGATTGTTGCTATGAATTTATTGCTGTTGTATCACTGATTGTTGCTATACCAGTGCTGCAGATACTACTCTGTAATAGCTATATATATATATATATGTATTTTTTTTCTTTATTGTAGGGGTACTTGCTAATGGTGAGTTGTGTGGTGTTTCTGGTAATGTGTAATAAAGTAAAGAAAATTAGAGGCTAAAGCATCCATGCCCTGTATATTACAAAATCGTATGAACCCATGGTCAAGGTCTTTAAACACCCACAGGCCAGTGACACCACATTCCAACTTAAGTTGTGACACCACAATGTGACACCACATCATAATTTTAGTCACTCAACCCCAGCTCTTATGTGCAGGATGCAAAACAGCCAGAAAAGAATAAGGAACAACACGCACAGAATTCTCTAATATCAAAATATAGCAATTTATTCAAGACACTGAATATGATCTGTTGATTCTCTCCTTAAAACAAATGAGCTACAATACACAAGGTGAATTTGAAGAAAGTGTGGGTGGGGGAGAAACAAAATAAGGGTTGATGTTGTTTCAACAGAACCTGGGAAATGCTTAAATGAGAACCAAGTCTGGCTGCAAGTCTGACACAGACAATAAAAACTGCAGAAGCCAGAATTCAGAATTTCAGTGAGTGGCTGAAAGAACATTTCTGCAACTGACAAAGAACCACATTTTTTAAAAAGGCAGTAAGAGGAAAAAAAAAAGGAGGAAAAATTAAAAAGGGAAAAAGAAAAAGAAACCCAAAAACAAAGCAGACCCTTACATTTGACAAAGTGCACTTCACTTGGCTCTAAAATTAGCTATTTTTTAATTTTTTTTAAACAAATTAAAAGGAAATTTCTAAGATGTAGCATGGGGTTAATGTGTGTATAACCCTGTAAGTCAGGCCCTTTATTGCCCCATAAGGGACCCAGTGTTTTCTACATAAAAGATTCAGTATCCTTCTAACCCACAGAGTATAGTGGTTTTTCAGAAACTGTTTTTTTTTCAGTTCCAGGCCAATTCCAGACAGCCAGCAATAATAAAAATCCAGCAAGTCTCTGGATGGTTTCACAATCCTGTTTGGTCACTTAGGTTTTTCCATTTCTCTTCTGTTACAAAGAACTATAAACAAAATTCTAGGAAGAAATCGTACGAAGTCCCCTGGGCTGTTGCTTTGTGCAGTTCTCTTGCAGGGGAGTCACGGAGAGGCTCTGCCAGCTGGGGAATGTGCTGCTGCTGGAGGGGAGGGAGAGCTCCCAGGGGCACAGCGCTGCAGGTCTAGGCTGAGACATCCACCTTGAACTACAGCCTGGAAAAGCCTCTCTCTCCCCACTGTCCATGTCCTGAAGAAACCACATCCTTAGGTTGAGATAACTTTGCAACTACATCTCCTGCCTTCCTTAACAGCTCTCATTCCAGCTGAAAACTATCTACTACAGCATCTTCCAGGAGTTTCCAGTATTTAGGATTTTTGTGGAAGGTAAGAAAAGTGAATTTTCTTAGCTCCTCACATACACTGCTTTTAACTCTGATGGTCCATATAGAAAACTTTCTGGAGCAGCAGTCTCTCTCACACATGAGCTTTGCAAATGAATTGATATTCAAATTTTGTTTCTCTTGGCTTCTTACCTCCATGTAGGCAAGCAAAGTGGTGCTGACAAATTAAAAAACTGGAAAAAAAGGAATAGGCGTCATGGACGCTGCCCTGTTATCTACAGTAGCTATCCTGGGAACAACTATGAAACACGGGCTGTGGAGCCAGCCAGTCATGCAGCATTGAGCAAATTAATCTCTTCAAATCCTGAGGTCTGGTCTATTCAGGTGTCACTCAAGGGACAGAGGCAAGGCCAGAGTCCCATCAGTGCTGCCCTCTCACAGACCAGCAACTCCTGCTGGTTATTCTCAGAAATGCCACAAAAAAGCAGCATAGGAATTTAACCGTTTACATGGAATGACTGAAATCAAATCATTGTCCAAACCGTGCTTCATAAAACCACATTATGCTTTTGTATTCAAGGTCAAGACTCTTTGAGCAACTCCTCTTTTTTTTTTTTAAAAAAGTAGTGACTTTAAATTAGCAGGTACATGTGGTTATTAGAAGAGAGTGCAAAACTGCCACATGGTGATCTACAGCCATGCTCTTGGTGCAAAAAACTAAAACCAACACATAAAAGCATTTACCACCAAAAGTAATCCTTGATACTGCCTGGCATCCAATTATTTGAGATAAATTACAAGCAAGCCTAACTATCACTAGTAACCAAAATCCCACAAAACTGTTTTCATCTCAGGACTAACACTTTTAGCAGTTACTTCTTTCCATTCTTTTCTCCTTTCCAAACATGTAACTTTAAGAAACGCAGCTGAAGCTGGCAGTGTCTAGTTCCACTAGAAGGACTAAGAATCCCTACAGATGCAAGCATACAGACTAGAAAACTCCAGAGACAAGATGGTGTTCAAATTCCACGATGATGCCCTGGAGCTCAGCAGGTCTCACACCACCAGTTCAGCCCGAGGGCTCTGGATTTGCTCAGATCAAATCACACCTTCAGCAGCTGTGGTCAAACCAAGGGGAAGATGCCGTGTTACAGTGACTTTGAGCAGGAAGGTTCTACATCTGTTAAGAGGCTTGTGGCCTGTTTACTCTCTCCTACAGATCCTAGCCTAGGCTGTAGAGAAGACACCTGTGTGACTCAGCCAGTTCTGAGGATCTAAGTCATGTCTGACACCACCCCAAGGCTGCCTTACAGTTTACAGGACTTTCAGTAAACTCTGCCTATGTGTCCTTCCCTGCACTCATCATTTCCTCAATTATAGTAATGCAGTCTTCAGCTGGCATCTGTGCAGGTGTCACAGCTGCAGTAAGGAAATCTTGTCCAATGTGGATAGGTGGTGCCATCCTTGTTCTGATCATTTCACCCCCTACAACTTTACTGTGGTTTACACACTGAGATAGAACTTACAGATGATGTAATCAATTAATTCATTGTCTTCTGAGCACCACACTGAGGACACCCTTGAGGCTACACCTGTCTGAGCAGACAGTGAGCCTCCAAATGCAGATCCAGAGCTTTCCCTGCAGGATGCAGCATACACATGGTGACAGCACCACCAACTGCTGCAATGGCAGAGCTTTCTTCTTGGTGTGTGTGGTCCATGGACAGGAGCTTGGTCAAGAGTCCATTCTTCAACAGTGACAGATGTATTAAACAGATGCAGCCAATGTATTTCAGTTCACCTGGTCTCATTAAGTCAGTGGTAAAACCCCACCGACTGACTGGAATAATGAATAGTGGAAGACAGCACTGCTCAGCAAGGCCACAATTCTGTCAAAATCTGAACTACCTCTAGAGGAAAGAAGATACACAAGCATTTTGTCCTGGTTACTGACAACAAACAAAAAAATAAACTAGAGAAAACAAATGCTATATTTATAGTCTCAGGCTTCTGAATCTCTTTGAATAAGTTTACATCATCAAACAGCCATAAAAAATGGAATGAGACTATGTAAATGGCTGGCTGCTGGAAAAGGACTTTAGTAAAGGACTGGTATTTCTTGTATCAAACACCATTTTTTCTTACAGCACTTTCTGAGAGAGGAGAGAAAAAGGATACTGCGCCTTTCATGTTCCCTGGACTTTGTGTCATTCTTTTTACTTGAATTACACAACTGGTCTACATTTTGTGGCCATTTTAGGCTTTTAAAACTGTTTAACATAAAAAATATTTTTTTCCAAAAATACACTGGGTTCTTTCTGTTAAAAGTCATCTTTCTCCTGTAAAAATCTTCCCCAGCACTGCATTCTTATATAAAGCACTTATTACACAATTTGCTGAAAGTGCCCTTGAGACGCTAAGATCTGAAGCATGGAGGATTTTTTTTTCTTTTAAATGGAGAGAAAGAAAGGAAAAGGAAGATATAGAAGAGAGGAGAAGCAGTCTGTCAAAAATTTTCATTGTCATGTCCACCTGGCTGCATCTACTATGGGCATACAGGGAAAAGAAAAAAAAATGGGGGCAAAAAGAAAGAGGAGAAAAGAAAGGAAGGAAAAGTAGGGAGTGGAAGGGAGAAATAAAAGGAAAACAAAAGTTTCATCCTAAGCCTGGGATCCTCCAGGCTGTAATATTCCAGCTGATAGAAAAACCACTGAACAAAAAAAGTAGTCTAGAAAATAGAAAGTGTTGTGATTACAAAGTTGAGCATTTCATCAGTACAAACTGGTCTTTGAACGTCCTTTGGGAGAGCAACTGTAGTGTCCAAATT